>VXAX01006439.1:250525-331688 GCA_013399835.1 Leptocoma aspasia
TAATTTTCAAATAAAATATATAATCCTCCTCTCATATTGTAATATTGTGACTCATAAACTTTAGGGTACTTTTAATGGAAAGTTATGGGTAAGGGGCTTACTAATACACTGGAGATGTAATGAATTTAGGGACATGATGTGAAAAGAAAGAAACAGTTCACTGGGTGAAATGACTGGGAGTTTTATGGTAGGCCAGGGGTGCCTGCTCTGACTGGGAAAAATGGCAGATCTGAGGCAGGAAAAATGGGAATGTGGAGTATTTCATTCCAGGTTAAGCATGTCAAGAGCTGCCTGGTCCCTGCATGTGCCCTCTTTCCTGTTAGAAATGCAGTAGCTCAACATGGACTGAAGATTAGAGAGTAGATGAAATTCTGTAATGAAAACAGTTGAATGGAGGAGTCAGAATCGATAGAAGAGCACCTTGCTGATAACCCAGAGGGCTGTCATAGGAAAAGAAAATACCTAACAAGAAAAAACGTTCCCTTGAGTTCCGAAACAGAAACTAGAAACCATAACACAAAGATTAATTCAAGAAAAATCTATAAGATAACACTGATTCAACCTCTAAAGAACATCTTGTTCCTAATTGGGATCAGGCTCATTGACAGTGTGACCTCCTGGGCATGAAACAGTCCTTGACAACTGAAGAAGAGCAATCATATATGTTTTAGCTTTAGCTTACTGTTGTATTCCATAACATCATTCCATAATAAATGATAATAAAGAAGACTTCCATAATTGAAAAACAGCCCTACACAAAAAGGGAGACAATCTAGATACAAACATGTGGACAATAATTTTAAAATCAGGATATTTTTCTTTTAAATTATTTTTAATGGCAAAATAGTTTTCATGCTTAATACTATCCTTCCTATGGGTATTAGATTCAGAAGAGAATTGTTAAAGGGATAACAAACAGAAAATGAAATTTTAATGAGATGAGAAACCAAGGTGCAAAATTTGGAGACAGACTATAACAGCTAGACTTGGAAAATGCTATTTTTCAGGTGCAGGGAAGAGTTACACATTTACTTAGCCAAGGCTGGATGTACAGAGAAGACCAACATTTGCTTCAGAAAGTTCCCAGTAGACGGGAGGGAACAATGAACTGAATAATAGGAGCTTCTGAAAGGGAGTGTTTGGAAGAAGTAGCAAAGCAGTCTCAGCCAAAAGTTGGTAGTAAGTGGGCTGAATGGAAATTACTGAACATGCAAGGTGGCTTTAGGAGGTAGAAAATATACAAATATACTATGTTATTCCTGGTTTTCTTGGATTCTACAGAGTCTTAGGTAAATTGCTACAAAGCACTTTCCTCTGAAGTGGTTGCTTTTGGTCACTTTCAATCAACCAGTGGCAAGAGAGGAAAGGGATCAGTCAGATTAAGAATTGCGGTAGGATTTACAGACACCAGGGAGCTGCCACCTGGGGATCTAGTCCTTGTGCATCCATCTGTGATCAACTTTAAAAGAAGAGCTAAAGGTGAGGGCTCTCACTCCTCTGGACTGAAAGGGACTGAACTGCCTTAACTCATTATGCTTCACCCATAACTCTTAGAGAACATGTCTGGCACACTCTAAGCATGGGAACTGACTGTATGCTGTAATCAAAAATATTTTTCTCTACCCCTACTGGCAGGAGAGAAGTGGGAATAGACTGGAAATAGCACTGGATGCACTTATCATTGCCTCACTATGCAGAGGTAGGAGTCTTCCTTGTAAACTTCCCCCGGTATCAAACACGAATACAACATGTACTTTGATCTCAAATGTCAACAGAGGACTATTGGACTGTCGTGGTTTATGCAATATCTTTAATTTTTGGACTCTGTCCTTTCAGATTTTATATCTACACATGGAACAGAAAACTCATTGTTTCCATTGGCCTTCTATTTGGGGTGTTGATAAACTGCATTCATTTATTTTTTTGAATCTGCTGTTATTCACGGATTCTTCCAGATGCATATAGACATTTAAATGTATAAATATTTCTTTAAGAAGGAGATTTCTGATTGCTGTAGAATGTTCCTTTCTCTTTGTCTTCTTTACACTGAAGTATTTAATTTCTCTGCAATAAAGAGAAAATAGAGGTAATCTTGTTTTGAAGCCAGAGACTGGACAAAACAATCAGAACTGGCACCAGTAACTGAACAATGTGATTGTCAGATGTGACAAAATGCAATAATTGGACATTTTTAGATTACAGGCTTCCTGGCACTGGAGGTAGCAACTATGGCCAAAAGGGTCTGCTATATTTGGTCAGAAGAGGTTGATGATCACTCTTATATTTGGGATCCCTCTTACATTCACTGCGATCAGTGAATTTTATTGTTAGGTTATTCACATTTCTTCTCTAGGGGCTGCCTAGTCAGATTTTTTCTAAAGAAAATAAATCTTCACAACTGCTTTTTTACAGTATTAGCACATCTATAATATAGAGAGTATTTAGGAGTGATGTGTATTTGTTTTGCATGGCCAAGCTTTGGTAGCNATAGTGTCTGTTAAACAGAAATGGAGTTTTCTAATCAAAAATACCAGAGGAGGGGAAGAATAGGTTTATTTTATGGTGTGGAAAAAATTTACTGAGCTAACCGGCTTAGCTGTTATTGACAAAGATCCCTGAGGAATGTGTAGCTACATAGATGTAGCCAGTAATATTGCTCATACACATCTTCTAGTGCTGACACAAAACACCTCAAAGAAACAGCAACTAAACCTAAGGTTTTGCTAAAAATACAGATCATTTGCAAAGACGTATGTTTTAAAGTACATGATTATATGAGTTTTTAAATGCCGATGAAGTACAATTGCACCTGGNCCTGGCTCCAAAATGGATGTGCCTCTGGCCAGGGCTGGGCCCACCAGAAATGGTGGTAATGCCTCTGGGATAACAGACTTAAGAAGGAAAAAAAATGTTACTGTGCAGTTGTAATTGTGGCTGGAGAAGAGCAGGGTGAGAACATGTGAGAGGAACAGCCCTGCAGACACCAAGGTCAGTGGAGGAGGAGGTGCTCCAGGCACCAAATTTGAGATTCCCCTGCAGCCTGGGGTGCATACCATGGTGAAGAAGGATGTTCTCCTGCAGCCCATGGAGGACCACAGGGATGCGGGGATCCACCTGCAGCCCATGGAGGAAATCCACACTGGAGCAGGAAAAGGACTCCTCTCCCTGAGCAGTGTAAGAAACCATGAGTGATGAACTGACTATAACACCCACTCCCTGTCTCCCTGCATTGCTGGGGTAGGAGGTAGAGCTGGGAAAGAGTGAGAGGTGGAGGAAGGTGTTTTTAAGGTCTTATTTTACTTCTGTTTATCCTGCTCTGATTTTGTTAGAAATAAATTCAACCAATATCACTAACTCTAGCCTTTTTTGCCTGTGATAGTATTCGATGAGTGATCTCTCCTTAATCTCAACTCATGAACACTTTGTTACATTTATTCTTCTTTGTCAAGCCGTAAAGTGGAGTGATAAAGAGGCTTTGCTGGGTGCCTGGCATTCAGCCAGCATTAAGCCACTACATGGTGTCATGTAGCCTTATGTCTGTCACCCTTTTGGGAAGTACTTTCCTCTTAAATCAGATGTGGTAACTTTCTGCAGATGTGATGTTTGAAACCAATGAGCTGGATTGAGATCTCTGTTCTTATTAGCACTGATTTGTTAATCTGGGTAGTGGTGAAATGTATCATGGTATGACTGAGGGTAAATGAATTGTGAAACTAAATATATTAATTTTAATATCATAAAGTGCTTGTAATACAAATAACCTGCCACATTATGATTGAAATATACAGACGAAAAAGTTTTGGTGGAAGTAATTTTTATTTCTTATGGCTTGCTCATTCCCTTCCATTTTGATGGTCAGATATGTATTAGCCACCAACCAAATAACCATGAAAAGACACATCTGTGTGCTTAAATTTAAATATACATATATATTAATTAGATTCTGACATGAAATGTCAGCGTATTTTTAAATTTGGAGACTGAGAACAGTTCTGTTGAATTCCAGAGACCAAAATTGAGTTTATGCATCAATCCTTGCACTTATACCTTCTACTGAATAATCTAGTAATAGATTCTCAGACGGAATTTCAGATTAAAGCACTGGACTGTGAGAACAGTCAGCTACTTCGGCTTGGCAACATTTGGGCATAGAAATTCATTCCATGCATCATCTATGCAAGAAGGAAGTTTGACAAGAAAGAAAAAGATTAATTATGAAAAAAAGTTTTTAAAACTTTCTACAAGTGTGCAGAGTTTTCACTATGCTAGAATGAAATTATTTTGTCTCATAGGGAAGAATAATAATTTTGTACAGTAGCTACTGTAGCAAAAAAGAATTTAATGAAAAGGAGAAATTGCAGGTTGTGAATTGTTGCACTATTGCACAACATGAAACGTAGAGACAGAGCGCAGACACACTCAAGAGAAGGTAAGGAAGAGAGAAACTTTATTTTGGTTGTCACATTATATAGAGTTCTGGAAACGACCATCGATTGGAAGGTGAAGTTACATCTTCTCCAACTACACTGGTCAATGACAAAGTCTATCAAACCTTTCTCCTCCCAGGAGAAAGAATGAAAAACAAAAAGACAGTTGGAAAAACATGTGCATGTTTACAAAAAACAGTGTGAGAAACTTCATCACAAGAATGAAAACATCAGAAGGCTGAAAGATGAGAGTGACAGTGAATATAATGTAATCCAATATTATTACATAAAAAAGTTGTTATCATTAAGATTGCACAGAAACTTTAAGAAAATATTAATTATGAGACAACGTAGTTTGGTTTTGTGTCATGGGCTCAGTGCTACAGAAAGGTTTGGCTTACAAGGTCAGCAGGTCCGTGGTGGCCTGAGCCAGGTGACCAGGACGGGAGAGCAGGGCAGGTTGGCAGACACTGGCCGGGGCCACCCAGGAGCCTGGATCATGAGACAAGTTCATGGTGCCAAGTTCAAGGTGCTCTCAGGTCAGGCAAGGGCCAGGGTGCCTGTGGTGCAGCTCAGGCGAGGAGCAGGAGCAGGGCTGGGGCTGAATCCCAGCTCCTGAGCCATGGGAAAGCCCAGCAGCTCGGCTGGTAGCCTTCTCCCAGCCCAGCTCTGTCCCAGTGGCTGGACCTCGCACTGGCACAGCCACAGAGCTGGCTGTGGGTGTGGTAGCCAGACCCCCAGGGAGGTGGAGCAGCTGCCTCTTAAGAGTGATTTGGGGCTCTGGGTTAAATGGTCTCAGACAGCAAAGCAGATTTAGTCTTTACCGAAAAAATTCTCTCTACAGTTCATTTTATGTGTAAACCCTTGATGTCACACAACTTTCTTACATTTTATTTTATTTTATTTTATTTTATTTTATTTTATTTTATTTTATTTTATTTTATTTTATTTTATATTTCATTTCATTTCATTTCATTTCATTTTATATTCTTCTGCTTATCTTAAACTAGTCCAGTTATTGATTTCTTTTACATGAGATAGTATTTGCTATAAAAGAAATTTCTTTTAGAACAATAACTGAAGGTGATATTTCAATACCTCAAAGCTAGATGAATGTTTGGACTAAGTGCTTGAGAAAACTTTCCCAATTTATGTCTATGAAACCCAGAGGCAAAGAAACTTCACATCAGTTCTCATCCAGTCAGGTCCTGTGAGCAGTTGGCTTCTGACTGACCCACCACTTCAACCAAATACATCTTAAAAATCTTCCTGGAAGAGAAAAACAAAGCAACAAAAGTACTTAGTTGACACAATTGCTTCCTTTTTCAGTTCTTCATCTCTCTCTAGTTATAGATGTATATATCATACTAATCCTGATCAATAAGAGGGGGGAATAGGATGAGGCTGTTTGTGCAGTTCATGTGAGTGCTGAGTCCTGGCTGAGGGAAGGAAACAAAAATTGTGTAGTTTCATTACAGTGCTATGATAAACCAACATTTTCCATTTAGTAAATTGCTTTATTCACAACCAATCAAAGTGGAATTTGTAATTTTTATATAGGGGATGCTTTTTGTTCTATATTTTTTTCATATTGCTGAAAGCACACTGCCTCCTTGGTCTTTCTAATTTCACAATAGAAGACAGTAAATCCATTAGGTAGGCTGGCATTTAAATGTAAGAAAACAATCTAATTCCTTGCCATGAGAGTTTAAAATTCCACAAGCATACTTTCTCTGGTTTAACTCAAATTTATTCAATACTGCAACTGGGCATTCAGCAATATAGCTTGCCTACTGTGTAGTGATTTTCATTTCAGATCCCACTGACTTAATATCCTTTGTGATATTCTTTAATTCCCTATTTAAAAAAAAACAAACAAACTTGAATTTGTTTACATAATAGTGGAAATAAAGCATATTCATACTTGATTTTCAGAGAAATGCTGTACAACTATATTCATACAGCATTTGTCCTTCTGGTGACCCTTTCTTTTTGTGGTTGCAGTTTTGACAGGTGCTTTTGCCTCAGGCCACTCAGAGGCTTTACACTATTAACTGTGGTGACATTTTTCTCTCTTGAATTGTTCCAGGAAAAAAGCTGATGAGAAAGTTTGACTTTCCTTTTGTTTCACTGTGTGTCTTAAGGGCTTAGTGTTAGTGCCATGGTGACAACCAAAAAGTTAACATTTGCCCCTAATTTTTTCAGAGGGATATGTATCTTGGCACAGCTGTTTCAATGGGTTATGAAACATGAGAATGTCTGTGTCAACATTCAGAAACAATATTCAGAATTATAAATAATATTCAGAAATAACCAATAGTAAACAACCAAAAACTGTGGGCTGGAATTACTGTTATTATTAAGATCCTGATCTAGATCTATAGCTCAAAGAAATAATCTACCTCCTTTTTATTCAAGGGACTCAGTTTCAAGGGACTCAGAATCAGTTTTTTAGGCTTTGATTAAAGAAACATAGAGGACTCAGTTAGGTCATGATCTAACTGCAATATTAGGGTCATTTGGAAAAAGAAAGTTTAAGAAATATTACCCATTTATTTAATCAGACAACAATGTCTTAGGCAGCATTTCATGCAAGACTTCTACTACATACAGAATTTCACCATTTTACCTCTATTTCATTATTGTCTTTTCTGACTTACTGTCTTTTTTTTTTTCTTTGAGCAATCCCTTTTGTTATTCTGAACAGGGTGACAGCACTGGAAATACTGTAAATCAAAATGTTTGTCTTTGCCACATTCACTTACATCATATATGTCATAAAACTTTTGACAGTACTTGGAAGGTGAGAAAACAATTGCCCATTGAAAGCTTGATATAGTCTTGATTTCAGAATTCAAATTAATTTTTAATGCTATTTGATTTGGAGAGACACTCACATGAATAAATGAATCATTAGTCAATAAAAACACAAAACAAAACAATACCCAAGCATTCTTTTTCAAGTTACATACAGATTTAAATCAACATACATAGAATTTCTTAATTTTTCTTGCCCTCATGTTATGCACCTAAATCTAATTTTATGTGTACTTTTATTTGCATTAATGTCTCTAAAGCAGTAGTTACCTCTCTAATTAACATATTTTACTTTGAATAAACATATCTTCTTTTTCTTCTTCTGTGTGTATACATGTGTGTGTGTATATATACGTATAGACATACAAATATGTCTATACCATATAGGCATGTATCCATTTTGTCCTATTTGTATTATTATTGTGCATCCTAGTGAGACTGCTGGTGCTGAATGATTTTGTATTTTTATTTTAGAACTATTCTGGTACTGAAAATAAGTTGCTTGAGTCTTCTCTATAGAAAATGGATAATGTGTAGAGAGTGTGTCTAGTTCAATGTTTATCTCATTAATCTGGCTCCAAGGAGACCTGGATATGATTCTTTGCTCCACTGCAGGTATTTTATTTGACCCTTGGCAAATTGCTGTGCCTCTGTATCTCCATTCTTCAAGCTGCCAAATGCTTGAGGATGTCTGTTTAAATCTCTTGGGAGGGGACAGGGTAGATAAAGAATACAAGCAAGGAGGAAGATTTTGAAGATAAACGCTCAAACACAGCAATAATAGAATTATGAAAGACTCTTATGCCCCTACCCTCCAAAAAGGCCCCCCCAAAACCCCCAAAAAACCAAAGGCATAAAATGAGAAAAGAAGAAGGTAATCTATGCAAAATTACCTGGGGTGCTATTTTTGCAGGCTGATGCTCCAGTTTTTTCTGCCTTGTACTGTTAGTGGTGCTATTGTAACTGAAAAAAATGCCATCACTCCATCCATATGGGAATATCAGACCTGTGAAAGGAATATAAAAACCCAAATATTAATTCTTAGTCTGTTTTAGATACCATAACTTCATGACTTTAGTGTGAAACTCATTAAAAACTTTGGCTTTATCCTCCCCATGCTTCCCTGAAATTTGAATTGAGTGGGATGCCCTGTACTTATATGAATCACTCACAACTTCTGTGTTAAACTGGTATGACTGGATATACTGAACAAACCTCTTCCTGGAAACCACAGGGGTTCAACAGTCTTGTTAAGCAGCCCTAAAGACAAAAAAGGCATGCAGCATTATAGGCCAGTGACAGGAGGTTTATTATAATATTAAATTTATTTTCTATATTTTTAATATAGACACTTTTGAGAAGCAATCTTCATCTGTCAAAACCTACAAAAAGGCAGGAGAAGGTGTTTTAAATGAGTCTTCCTGTGACAATAAAGGTAGTTACTTCAAGCTCATATTATATTATATTGAAGCAGTATGTCACTTATTAATATAGGTATGACCCATTATACCTTTATTTATGTATTTCAGGTAGTGCTTTCCTCTGTGCCAAACAAAACTGTATCAGTATTAGGAACTCATTATCAGAATGTCTCCAAAATATCTTAGAGGATGTAACCAGTCACCTACCATGACAGAGCAATGTTTTACTTGAACCAATGTTTTTTAAACACCATACCTAAAGAAACATCCCTGAATCTGTTTCTAAACGTTAAATAAGTAAGATCTTGTTTACAGAGACACTGACAACTTATTCATTGGAGCTGTGCTATTCACATGTGTATAAAAGCAATAGACAAAGCCAAGGCAGAGAAGAAATCTATGATTAAAAATCTTTGAAATTTTTCTTTTTGATGTTTTCTGTGTCTGTTTTTTCTTTCTGAATATTTTCTATGCATAATAGATTTTTTAAAATATTTTCATCCAGAAAATTCTCATCAAAATAATTTATTTTCATCAAAACATATGAAGGAGGAAATTTGTTTCAATTCTATACTATTACCTGAAATTGTTTTTTAAAAATAAACTTTTATATAAGACTTTTATTTTATATGAAGATCCTACATTAGTATTGCAGTGACAGAAATGTAATTTACAGCAAGCAGGAAAAAAGAATGTCATAACTTAAGTAGACCTCAAAGTAAAGATCAATGCTTAAGAAGGAAATCATTCAACTTACCTGTGTCACCATTGCCTTTCTCACTGGAAGAACTGGCTTTAACTTGATGAAATCATGAAATTTGTAGATTAATAGCAAGAAAGCTGGCAAGTTCTTCTAACATAACAAAAGGTAAAAATGATTAAGTCAGTAGGCTCTTGGATATTAAAGAGATTAATAGGCTTTTTAATGGCTGTATGAATTAATTTGCATGAATGATACCTGGAACCTGGAGAAGTATGAAAAGCTCTTAATGCCAGCATAAATGATCTGTATTCTCTTAAATGATCATACATTGAAAAACAAAAGGGAAAATTCTCTGATGCAAATGTCACCTTTACTGAAATTCCCAAGTTCATAGAAAGTCTAATTAAGGTGCTGGCCAAGACAGCACTGCTAATGATTTTCTAAAAGGTCTCATCATTCTTTGAGCGATCACAGGATGATTAAGCAAGGTTGTTTTAAAACAAATAGTCATTCTTCAGATTTTGTGCTTGATTCTGGTGCCACTGTGATTACTAATTATAAAGACTCTGTTGCATCTTATTTGCAATCTTGAAAACGTGTAAGAGTTTCAACATCATAGCATTTAGCTTTTCCCAGATTATCTAGATATCTACTTCAGCTTGTGCTCAAAGCTCACCCCATGTTTTTGTCACGGTAAGGCACCTGCTTCATCAGTTCAAACACAGAGAATACTGACCCCTTTGGAGTTTCAAGGATCTCTTTGTACTTTCAGTCATCTAGTAAGAGGTTATGCTAATATTGTGATTGACAGGAGGTCTTATTCATTGTCATCTTCATTTGTCATAAAGAGAGAGAAGGCTTGAAGACTGTCGCCTGAATGGAGGGTGTCTCTCCCTGCTTCCCCTCCCTTTTGAGAAGGGGTTCATACATGACCTCAGGTGGTACAGAATAATCTCTGGGTTCTGGCCATGCTCCTCCCTGGCTGCTGCAAAAATTAACCCTGTCCTGGCCAGAACCCAGACAGGTGTGAAGGATTCAGGGAGAGCTAATGAAAGTCATTGGAGTCAGCACCTGCAGTGGAGAAGATGTCACTTGGCTTAAGAGAAAGGGGGTGGAGAGAATCAGTTCATCATTTGGAACAAGTAGTCATGTTCAGCTAATGATAGAGGTTTAGAAGATAGGCTCCTACTCTGGTTTTTCAGACTGCAGTCTAGGAGATGAAAACAAGTTCTAGAGGCAGGTTTGTCCCAGGTTGAATATAATGTTCACAACAGCTGATTCTTCAAAATGACACCCAGTCCCAGAATTCCCTCAGAATCTTCAGCTTGACATATGTTCCACAGTGAGCTATTTTATTGGTTTGATCAGTCCCAGAGGTTTCAGTGATAAAAAACATATTAAAAGATCTGACAGGAACCTCACAATTGCCAACAGAAGAGGTCAAATTATACATGCCCAGGTATAATACTATACAAGACAAATTTGAAATTTTTAATGAAGGAAAATTGCTACTGAGGGAATATGGGAGAGAATAGTTTGTCATTGGACTGACTCAAAAGTAAGTAAAGGTGTCAGAAGTTGACTCATTAACAGTATTACTATTCAGATAAGTGAGAGATCTATTTACACAATCTTTTTTTTTCCCTGAATTTTACAGCAGGATCAGATTTCCAGATCACACTTCTACTAAGACATAAAATCTGACCATAAATCTTGAGAACTACAGTCTAAAATTGAAATAGGCACTGCAAACTTTACAACCACAAATATGCTTTGAAATAAAAGGTTTAGTTATAGTGAATATTCTGTGCCTAGGTAAGGGTCTGGCACAAGTTGTCATCATGAAAAAACTTTAATTTTTCATGTTTCAGTGTTTTTGAACCGATATTAAATGGATGGGAAAAATTTTTTTATGTTTTCTAATGCCAGATCTGCTTTTCACAAGTCCTCATTTGGCAGTTTGTGTTTTGGGCCATTTTCTGTCTTCTGTGATAAAAGAATCACAAGAAAAGAATTTTCTACAATAGGGCTTCATGAATCCCATTCTTTTAATGTCAGGTTTATACTGCTGTGGCTAAAATATCTGTGTTAACCAAATGAGATTATTTGCCCTTTTTTTCTATAATTGCAATTATCAAGGGAAAAGAATACTTTTTTCTTTTTTTTTTTTTTGTTGTTGAAAGCACTGAACACATTTAAACTGAATATTTTAAATTCTGCTGAAAATGAACAGGGAAAACGGAACCGTTGCAGTTTTGAGCATACTTGAATGATTCTAAATGGGAAATGCAGCTCAATGATTTGTGTTGCCCTTCCTATTTGCTGGCCAGAATTACTAAGTATACTTCTTAATCACTGCTTCTTTCTGATGAAGAAAGAAGCCAAGACCAAAGAATGATAAGAAAATGAGCAGGAACAATCTTAATCTCCAGAGTATCTGGTAGTTGCATTTGAAAAGAACAACTTGAAATTTACATTAAGTTATTGAATTATATTTTGAACTTAAAAACATTGTAATTGCACTTGATATTCAGTGCTAATAATATTTCTGTGTTATGAAATATTGCCAATTTTCAGGCAGATCTCATGTGAACTTGTTTTAAACTTTGTTGCCAGAATTTACCTGCCTGTGACCTTGAAATTCATTTTTGCAGGCTAAACTTTGTCATTGAAATGGTTGTGAAAATCACCACAACTTGAGCATGACTTTTCCCAATGTTTTTTTTTACCCCTTTTTTTATGAATGCTCATAAAAAAATCAGTGACCTTTCTTTTTTCCAGTAGACAAATTACTGTATTAACTTTTTTGGTTTCATAAAATGTATAAATTTATGAATCTTGAAATTAAACCAATGGGTTTAAGAAGATTAACAATAGTCTTTAATTATAAAGAGGATTGTTATAGGTGAATAATTATACTTCTCTGCATTGATTCCGTACTTCGTGTAAAATTCAAGCATCTCTGACCAGATACAGGCATATGTCTGAAAATTCCTTAATTTACTTAGTGGCCTTCCCCTAGGATACTTTTCTAGGTCAAAAGACTGAGAAAATCAGGTTCTTACCATTCGCTGCCCATCTTTTATTTTATTAGACTCCATTCCAGTGGCAGATACATTAATGGAATTCAAATACAGTTGTTACATAGATTGAACTAACAGACTCATAAAAGGTACTTTTACAGTATGCTAATATCTAACCCAGTGTTATATAAAGGTCAGGCAAACTGGATAGCTTTTATGGAGCTCATTATTTAATCTTAATATTAAAGAGAACTTAGCATAGAAGACTCTAATGAAGATTTGTAATTGAATGAGAATATAATTCTTAACCTGATTATAATTGCAGAATTTTATAGCCCTTTTCCAGAAATCCGTCTCTTGTTGATGTAATGCAAGGAGCTTTATAAAAAGCATGTATTTGTTTGCAAATCAGTTATTAAATGCATTATATGGTTTTTTAATCTATAGTGTTTTCTATAAAATGTAACCTCAATGAAAAATTTAAGTACTTCCCAAACCATGGCATAAAGCAGTAAGTAAAGGAATAAAATAAGTCAAAATAGTAATTGAATTATAATGTCTCATACTCAGATTTTATCCTCCAGTCAAATGTGATTTTAACTAAAACATACAAAGTATACAACCATCCTCACTGTGCTTATATATCTGAAGTCTCCTTTAATACACCTCCACAACATTTCAAGTCAACTTTATGTGAAGGGAGTTCAACTGTCATATTAGCTCAAGTATAAGTCACTCTCTACAGTACAATGGCCCTGAATCTGATTAATCTGAATGCTCTTTTTAGCAAACTAGATCATAATAGCTCCCCTGGTACCATTAATATCTAACTCTTCTAAGATCATGATATCTCAGAGATATTTGGTTCATGGATTATACATCCATTAGGCTGAAACATTTCAACTAATATATTGTGGTCATGCATTCATCATGACTTCACCAAGCAGACTATGGCAGAGTTCACACTGAATCAGACTGATTACAAAAGAAAAAGGTTTCCTTACAAATCAGTTGAAATTAGCTAATAATATAATGAAAGCTGTAATACTTTCAGATTTTTTTTTAATCAAGAGTAGCAACTTGGAGTATTTTTTTGATGTTACTGGCATGAGGCAGCTAAGTAAGAATTTCTCTTCTTCAATCCTTTGTGTGCCTGCTTTCCTTTTCTTCCCTGCTTTGTTGGTTCTGGATGGATGTCAGGTAAATTTACAATTCTCTAAAATATTCTGTCACCTTTTCTCATTTTTTTGCTTCAATTCAACCATATATTCTTTTCCTAAAAGTTGTACAAATATACAACTCCAAATCCACACAGATAATGTAGATTCCAAGAAAAATCTGTAGTCAAAAATACACCAATTTGGTAGATCTCAGTAGTACTGTAAGAGTGCCTGCATTGTGAATTTACTGTGATATTTAAAATTACTAGTGTGTTCCCTGGATAATGAAAATGGAATTTTGAGAAGTTTAGCACTTTTCTCCATTAACAACTTGGACATTTTAATTTAAAAGTGTTAGATTTTGCGAATAAAGACTGATCCCACAGAATCACAGAATCATTCAGTTTGAAAGGGACTTGAGATCTAATTCAATCCCTGCTCAGGCTGGGCTAACAAGACAAGATTGTCTGTGACTGTTTCCAGTTGGGTTTTGAATGTCTCGGTGGAGAGAGAATCCATAATTTCTCTGAGAAACCAGTTCCAGTGTTTGACCACCCTCACAGTAAAAAAGTATTCTCTTGTGCGCAGATGGAGTCCGTGACCTTTTCCTTTTGCACTGCCAATAGCCACTACAGAGAATAGTCTGGAGACTCTTCTTCCTTCCCTCCCAGCAACAGATTGATAAATCCCCTCTGAATCTCCACATCTCCGTGTTGTCCCAGCTCTCTCAGCCTCTCCTATAAGAAACATTCCAGCCCCTTAATCATCTCTGTGGCTCTTTGCTAGACTCACTTTAGTATGTCCATGTCTTTCTTTTATGAGGAAGTCCAGAACTGGACTCAGCACTTCAGGTGTGGTCCCACCAGTGGTCAGTAGAAATGAAGGAACACCTTCCCTCGACCTGCTGGCAGCATTTTTCCCAATGCAGCCCAAGATGGTTTGGGCCTTCTTTGACATGAGGCTTTACTTTTGGCACATGTTCTACTTGGCGTCCTCCAGGATGCCAAGGTCCTTTTCTGTGGAGTTGCTTTCCATCTGGGCAGCTCTAAATATGTACTGGAGCATGGGATTTTTGCTTCTCAGGTGATCGCTGTATTTTCCTTTGATGAACTTCATGAGGTTCCTGTCTGCCCAATTTTGCAGCCTGTGACATATCAGCCACACCTCCCAGTTTTGTAATACAGGAAAGCTTGCTGTCATTTTGACATGCCCCTTAATCCAAATCAGAGAATCATTAAGGTTGGAAAAGACCTCCAAGGTCATTGAGCCCAATTCAAATAATTAATGAAGAGTTTAAATAGGACTGGACACAGACTTGTGTACACCACTTTTGCCTCTGATCACCATCTCCTGGGCCCAGCCATTCAGTTTCCAGTTGACTCCACGATTCACCATCGAGACATCAGTCTAGTCTAGCCTACTTTACCATCTAGATTTCATTAGTTTCATTAGTTTGAGTGTGAAGATGTTATGGGAAATAGTGTTGGAGGCCTTACTAAAACAGACACAAGCACCACTGCTGTCTGCCAATCCACCAAGCTCTTCCCATCATTGCAGAAGGTCGTCAAGTAGGCTAAGCAATTTTTCCCATTTATAAGTCCATGTCAACGACTCCTGATCACTTCCTTATTCTTCATGTATTCTAATTGCCAGAGTTATTTGCACCATCATGTTCCCAGGGACCGAAATGAAGCTGTTTCCCTACAGTTTCCCATATTTTTTTCTTGCTTTTCTGGAAGTGTCACTTTTATGAGTGACACTTGATCCAGTTTCTCCAGACAGGAAGGAGTAGCACAGTGCCAAGCAGGGAAACCTCAATAACCCAGTCAGAGACACAAGCCCATGCCTTGGTCCTCCAGGGCATCCAAGGAGGACATTAACTCCATGAATCTGGAATGGCACCCATCATTGTGAGACACAAGGAGAGGCTGTCCTGAGATTACCAACGGAGTGGGGCAAAGGGTGTGTGTTGGTGTGTCACTGCTGGTGATACAGGCTCATTTAGGGGGAAAGCATTTGGGGATTCTACAATAATTATGGTATTTTTAGGCAGATTACAAAGGCCGAGGAAGGGAGGGATCAGAGTTGACTGAGAAGGAAAAATGAGGGAAAATAGAGACAACAGGATGTAACAGGGGGTTGTTTGGTGTAAACAGCCAACTAAGTTACTTACTTCTCTGTGTACACAGCTGTGCCCTGTGCCTGGTGCCTGCAGTTGGTCCTGGCTTCTCACTGAACTCCATTTCTACCAGTTTGCCTGGCTGAGGCACTCTTCATGCATCCATGTGTGTGTGTGTCTGTGTCTGTGTAAGGGAGTCTGAGTGCAGCCACTGGAGATTTCAGGTCATAATGAACTGTGAATGCTGTGAATTCAGGTTCAGGGAACCATGGGCTGCCGGAGATAGTGTGTGACTGCTGACAGGCATCACACAGGCTGTCCTGTGAGTTAGGTAAGAGGTTTGGGAGCCAAATACTGGAACACTTCTATATGTGGCCCAGATACTGTAAAAAGCAGAGTGTCTGTGTGACACCTACTGGAGTGTCCAGAAGTCCAGTGCTGGATACTGGAGAGACCATGGGATCTGGTGGTCAGCTACTGTTAAGGTCATGGGTCTGGGCTAGCTGCTGGAGAAACCTGTTTGCATGTGTGTGTCGGTGAATAAGACAATGTAGATACTTCCCACTACTTGCTTTTCACTGGTTTTGACCAGAGAGGGGAATGGGATAAAGCCACTGGTGATGTCTGTGTTTGTGGTAGCACTGAATATTTGATTTTGTGTGAGGCTGCTCCTGTGTATATTCCTGTATGTGTGTGTCAGGGCCTCTTGGGAATACATGTTCAGCCTCAATACTGTCTTGGCCTGGGGGTATGGAGCTGTAGCAACCTCACCTCTGTCAGGCTACTGGATCTGGCAATCCTTAACAAAAAGAAAGAGAATAGTTGCTCCCTCTATTCTAACTTAACTGAAAAAATCTGGAGAATGCTGATTTTTTAAAGGTTTTGTGATTTTTAGACTTAGCAATGCTAACACCCTGATAACATATGTGTGCTGCTTATTGACATAATATTGGGTTCTCTAATGAAACTATAAAACATCTTTTTGAGAATTTAGAAGGATGTTTAAAACATAATCCTATCATGACTTTGAAAGGTTACTTTGAAAGATAACAAGCACTCTGCAAGAACAGCCAAGATTTACAGTTCCAGATATCCACAGTAACTTTGAAGCCCTTGTGACAATGACCCAAGAGCTAAAGGCAATCTGCAAGGCTCCTGATCTTTCTCAAATATTTTTTAACTTGAGAAGCAAGAAATTATACGAAAAACCCACACCAAATCAACCAAACAAACAGAAAAAAAACCTTAAAACAAAGCAAAACAGGACAAGGTAATATAAAATGTATGTAACAATTTTAAGATTTAATAGCATAACTTGGAATCTCAACAGCAGATAAAATAGTTTTGACATACAGTGCTAACAAAGTAGAATATGGTCTTCAATTCCTCTGTCTTTTGTGGCAACAGCTTGAAGCATGTGCTCAGTTTCAGAAAAAGCAAACAAACACAGCAAAAACAGTTGTGTGAAAGAAGACAGAAATGAAAGATGATGGCCAAGCTAGATTTTTCAAAGTGGTTACAAAATCAGTATTGAAGCACAATGTGACAGATGAATATAACTGCACTTAAAAAAAATCAGTATCTGCATCATTCTTTTGTTAAGTGCCATAAAATAGTAACAGAATTATCCATAATTAGTGATAAATGAAGACTGCTGTTTTAAATTGAAGCACTGAGCAAAAATTAAGCTTTTGTCAAACCCCCTTAACATTAAAATGAAGTTCCTTTAACCTTGAAAATTGGCAGCTATGAGGAATCCTAAAAGTCTGTAGTGTCATCTACAGATTTCATTAAAAGCCATCTCAGAGGGTTGCCCAATGCAACAGTAATGGCTGTGATAGAGCTGAGCTTTGTCTTCAGAATCTCTGACAAGTGTGAACCTGAAATACTAGCCTTTATTAATGAAATGGTATTTCACAAGAAGAGTGAGTACCACCACTTATAGACAGTTGAAATTTATCCTTGTTGAAAAGCTGAAACAAAACAGGATCTGCAAGCTTCTTTAATAACTGCGCTAATCTTCTTAGGCTCTGTTGCATAATAGCCAATTTTAAAATCTAGTATAATTATTCAAAAATTAAAAGCAAAAAATTGTGATAATTATTTTTTAATTATAACAATAATGATGTTCTTAACTAGTGATCCTATTGTCTTCTTTGCTGATGATCTGAAAATTCTTTCCCTGTCCAGACCCCACTGTGAGAGCTTCTTGCCAGGTTTCAGTGGTGTATGCTTAGTCTTTTTATGTGGCTTCAAACATCCAGGTTTCTGATTGCAGGCAGAGCAATCAGAGAGCGGCAGGGAGCAGGAAGAGGAGACAGGAAAATTGGTGAGCACGCCAAAGGGATCATGCCCTGTGTCTTTTGGTGCAGTGGTCATTATTGGTCTCAAGGATCAAATATCAAAACTATCTAAGGTGGCTTTATCATGATCAGAGCTCTGCCTAACCGAAGAAAAAGAGGAGACCTGGGGGAGGAGGTTCTGCTGTTGGGCTGTTCTCCACCTGAGAACTCAGGAGTTACCCTGGGGATGAGCTGCTGAGGTTCCTGTAAGGGTACACGGAGGGTGAGTTCATCTGATTCCCTATGGTTATCTAGTCAAGGAAAACCAATTCATTGTAAAGGGAAGAATAAGTAAGGAGGCAAATAATAAACAAAAAATATACAGTGGCACAAACCTGGTAGGCAAGGGTTATCAGAGGCAATGCCAGGGACCTGTTGGGCTGAGAAGAGGGGCTGGCATCAGGGCAATTGATCTTCAGGCTGTAAAGTCTTATCCACTTCATAGGTTTGCAGATGAAGTTCTAGGTGCACTTCTTAACTGCTGTTTAAAGACAAATAGACAAAGCTTCATGTAAAAAAGAAATAGCTTTAAATAGATTTATTTTAAAATGAGTGCAACAATTTTTAAAAGATACATACTAGTTCTACATTATAACAATTATATAATTTCACTGTTACCTTGTAGCAGTTTCTAGCTTCAAGGCATTTGAGTCAATCTATCACAGAAATTTCCTTTATAGCTTGAAGGGGATCCCTTCAAGATGTAAGCACTCTTTGGGACTTCACCCATAAGAAAGTTTTCAAATAGTTTTCACAGGCTTGAAAACATGTCCATAGGTAGAATAACCAAAAGAGAATACCTAGAGATTGGACCAGGCATGCACAGACCTGGTCTCACTACCAGACAGTGAAAATGGCAGTTCTCTCCTTTTCAAATCCTTGTGTGACTTCATCTTTGGGGCTTTTGTATTAATCCTTTAGCCTTAAGAAATTCCACATTTGCTTCAGAGCAGCTACTTAGAATCCTTAGCCATTACTGCTTTATTTACTCAGAAAAATACTTCTGCACTAAAATTGTTTGTTGTGTTGTTTGTCAGTCTCTGGAGAGAGAAAGTGAGCAAGATTTATAAATAAATCTCTGTTGAAATATTCATGATGTTGACCAATTTTTTTAAGTCAGACCAGTGGGGACACTACAATGACTTATGGTTTTAGCAATTTGGATATAGCATTTGTTAAAAGCTGTATTTAAAGTTCCCTGTGGGACAGTCACTCCTACTGTCTGATTTTATGATTAGGATTTGCATTTATAAGGATTTTACCACATGAAAGAGGTTTCACATGATTGAACAGTTGATTGTTGTAGGAACTTAAACTCACTTTTCAGCTGAAAAAGCACCACCAACCACCTTTCTTGTACATCTGTGTTTTCAATTTTTCTTTCCTGTGTTTCTGCCAAATGTAAATGAGCAGTACTGATCAAGAAAATAATATGGCATTTTAAAATTAAAGCACTGCAAGGGTTTTGATTTTGGACTGGATAGTTTATGAAAGATATAAAGTCCTTGTTAGCATTTGCTCTTTCCTTACAACACAGTTCTGTGCATGTTCAAATGCTCCATTTTGTTCTCTGGTCTCCTTTACTTGTAGAGCTTGAGATAAGGTTATTTTCCCATTCACACAGACTATTAGACATTTTATATCTAATTTTATTTCACAAATAAAACTCTTACAGAGCTCTGCATGAGGAGAAATAGCTGCCTGGACCATAAAGGTGGAACTACACTGCAATTTCTTCCTTTCTAGCTCCACCATTTTAGTTCTTCTCATTTTCTTATCAGATGCTGATATGTACATTTTAAAGCACGATGAAAACAATACAGTGAGCTTTCTTCAGGTAGTTCTTCTGTTTTTAACAGTTAAGGTTAACTGTGTTGTTAGACTGCAGCCCAGAAAGTCTGTGACTAAATTAGTAAGCTGGGTGGTGCAATACAAAAGGATCTGAAGGCAAAACCACTGCTGTTGAGAGTCTGACATCCACATTACTTGGAAGCTTTACTGCAGATTTTTCCCTAATCCAAGACTCTGCAGTGAGTATCCATTATTAACTGCAATCCTGAGTGTCAACTTCCTGGTTTGTTTCATCAGAAAAGTAAATGAATTTGCAAGGAGATGATTGAAAAAAATGCCTCAAAAGCTCAAAATTCCTCAAAAGCCCTGATCTGCTAGCTTGCTGTAAATTTAATTTGGTTCTAATTTTTAGAAAAACCTATCTATTATGAAGTTTGAAATTCATTTTGTTTAAAATACCATAAAATTCATGAGACCACAGCCTTGATCCATGTTTTTGCTCTCATTGTTTCACTAGGTTTTCAATGATCATCTAAGAAATAGCATGTTTCCTCTCTGCCATCCATTCTTCTGTTCCAAGGACAGTTTTAAAAAAGGTGAAAAGGAATTAGAGAACAAGAAACTGACTTGTAAGGATGACTTGTCCTTATATTAAGATGTACTAATGAACCTGAACCATACCACAGAAAACTATGTCCCAGGTAGCCTGATGAGGACCCACTAATCCAGAGGATACCTGCAAAGCTGGGCTCTGTCACCCACTGCATTTATCCACAACAAGAGGATGTAATTGGAAACCCCTCACAGAATCAATGAGGAAAGGAAGAAAAATTAAGTAGAGTCATTTAGAAAAAAACAAATGAGTCTGTTCTTGACCTTCATGTAGCAAGAAAGGGACTGTGTCACAGCTGCAATTTAGTACAGTAGTGTCTTGCAGAAACTAACATAGATTATAGCAGAACATAACTCCAAATGAGAAAATGTGTAACTGGTAAAATTATTCAGTATTAGATAGCAATTGCTGCATGAGCTGCAGCAAGGGAGAGAGAGCCAGGTTAATGGAGAATTTCAGAAAGTAAATGCTTGTGAGATAGTACTCTCATAAAAGAGGGGATTTTCCAGGGTGTACTGTTGAAGAAGATGTAGTAGGATTTCCATACTTTTTAAGAGGAGAGAGTAATTTTCTCTCTGTGAGTTGACTTTATGCATCTGCTTCTATTGGTTCAAAAAGAAATTGCCTGTAGGACTTCCTTGTTCCCTATGGGGGAAAAATGAATGAAAAAAAGTTTAAAAGATTTTTTCCCTCTTTTTTGTTCTGGTCATTAAGCAACTGTGTTGCAACTTCTATTCCTTCAACTAGCGGAAACAACTGAGACAAAGGTTGAGAAAAGGAATGAAGCAGGGTGCCAAGCAAATTGATTGACTGTGTTTTCCTTCAAATAAGCTATCAGGTCCCAGCTACAGGATGAGTCAGTCAAATACTTGCCAAGCAGTATTTAGCTCACTTAATCATACACTCTTTTTTTTGCTGTACAAGATTTGTAGCTTTTAGACACCTCTCTATTAGCTACATAGACAAAATGTGTGTTTATGGTAAGTTGGATGAGCAACCAATGTATGAAGGTTATCACAATTGTTATTATCAGAGTAATTCCCTGAGTTATCACAGTAGTGTGAAGTAGTTTTCTCTTTCTGTCTACAATGTTTGGAAAAGAAACATTTTTCATGTTGCTTTTCCATGTTTGGAAAATGAACTTTTTTCAGCTATTTAGGAATAGCTCTTTTAGGTTACTGGCAGACAGCTGCTTTCCCTTTTCTCTTGCTGTCAGACAGTCTGGGCCATTGATGTGGAAAGAAGTTCAATTTCAGCAGTTTTGTCCTCTTGCCAAGAAAGAGGGAGAATAGTTCACCCTAGGCCCACTCCCCTGATACAGCAGCAGAGGCTGTGGAAACTCCAAGCAGCCTTGTAGATGGGCTGAACAAGAAGTTAGAAGGATGCTTAGAGCATGCTGGTGCTCTTTCGGAGCTTTGTGCTACAGCAGGGCACATGAATGAGGTGAAAAACAGCTGAAGGCAAAGATGAAGTTTGGCAGCCCCAGCAGAATCTGGGAGTGCAGGAGTGGCCGCTGGGAGAGCGGTTCCTGAAGGCATCCAGAGCCCAAGTGCTTCAAGGCAATGAAACCTTTGCACAGGAAAGGCCAGATACTGATTTTTTTTTTAACTGTGCACCAAAACATCACCTACGGCATCACTCAGCTCACTCACCTCTTCTCACAGACTAATCACACCCTTTTTAATGCAAGTATCATCTGCAGTAACCTCTACCTTGGTTTGGAATTGCATATACTTCAGTGTTGGTAATATTGGAAAATATCTTGGCCAGGTTTGATTATCTAGCTGATGCAGCTGACTGTGTTTCAGAAAACAACCTGATTCTTTAAAGCACTTTGAAAAAGCTGTTGTCTGAGAATGACTGGTAATAAAGGTGCAGTGGATATAAGGAGGCACCATAAATCATAGGTGTGCAAGTAATAAATTACTATACTGAGCCATCAGCTCCCTGAGAACATAATATTCCCAGTTTACACTGTGAGAATAAAATCTCTAAAATATTAAGTCCTTGAAATATGAGTTTCTGTTTTCTTCTTTCCTACAATATATTTGAGACAAATCTAACAGCAGATGACATGGGTTAACATGACTATTTCTTGGGATGGGAGATCAAACCAAAGTACAAGAAAAAAAGGTGAAAAACACTAAACCAAAGCCAATACAGAGGTTTTGATTGACAGGGAAATAGCCAAGTGGTGACAGTGAATGAAAGAGATTATGGGAGAGAGAAAAGACTGTAAGAAAAATAAATATGAAAGCTACATAATTATTTGTCATCAAACTTGTCATTGCTTTAGTTTTGTTCTGTTTATTCTACATTCTGTGTGTTACAAACACTACTTTGATGACTTCATCAGGCTCTCACTGGAATGTCTCCTAGCCATCAGCACCAGCACTTCTTGGGTGAAGCCACATCTTGTAGGGTCCAAAACCCGACCATGGGTCCCAGAAGTAACAGAGTGCAGCACTTTTACCAGAAACAATCCTGTAAGAAATGAATATTCTTAAATTTTATATCACATTTCCACAGTATAACTCCTCAGTGTAAAAGAGTATTTCTGTATTGCCTGTTTCAATATAGGAAGGGAAAGATGCAAGACACAGAATGCAAAAACCCTAAGAATTTTTTAAGTTCACAGAATGATTATTCTGGATTTTCACAGAAGTGCATGCATAAATTACTCAGTAAATCTAAGAGATATCACATCTATTGTATAAATTACCCATCGTTTATCTCTTTTTACTGTTTTTACATTTGGCCATTATTCCTATTTCTGATATTTTACCTTTACAATTTTCATTCTTGTTTGACCTTTTACACATTGCTTAAAGAATTGTGAAATCATATTATATTATATCCAAAGGAATTGAATTTCATATTCTTTTGTTGAACAGTTTACATTTAACATACCCAGAAATGCTTTTATCACCTGAAAAAGTAAGAAAAGAATTAAACAGAAGAATTCAAACTGTACCTCCTGTATAGGCTATTTCCCTTTAAAATGATATGTCAGTGTGGCTACTATAGCAATGGCTTTTCTTTTTTTTCAGTGAGAAGACTACAAGCAATTTGCTCAGCAGCAAAGGTGCTTGGGAGATGGGTGTGATAGATCCAGACCTACAACAATTAAACAGAAATCATGCTTAACATAGTGTTTGTAGATATTTTAAAGCCATTATACTGAACAACATAAGAATAGTCTGCCCATTTCCACTTGTGTGATGAAGAAGTTTAACTAGGTGACATTAATAATTTTAAGATGTACATTAAATTCCAAATGTCTCTGTCATGCTCAGGGCCATATATTCAAGAAAAGAAGGTCTGAGAAGTATAAAAAATAGGAAGATACCTAATTCCCTTTGGTTTTTTCCTTCTGGTCTCTCAGTTTGACAGTATGTTTTTGGCAGAGGAAATGTAGATTCAGCCTGTTTGGGCTGCCTGATGCTTTACAGTGCAAACTCGTACATTTACCTTATTTTACTTTAACTCTGCTAAACAGATTTAAATCAAGGTTGAAATCTTCCATGATTAACTTCAGTTCATAACAGAGCATTTTAGAAGCAGTTCCACAAAAACTCAGGGGTTTTTTTTAGTATATAATTACAAAAAAGTATGCTTTGCTTGTTAAATTATTCTTACTTATTTCATTGAAAATCCTTAGTGACTCCAATGTATTTGGATGGGAGTGAGGGAATTGAATGCCTTGCACACTTGGATGGGGTTTCCGCTGAGTAGGTGAAAATGTGCCTGCAAATGACTAAGCTGCTCAGATCAGACCTCTCAACATGTGTAAGTCAAGATCCTTAGAGACACCATTTGCATGAAGCCCGCATGATTTTTCCACCGTATCTACCCAAGGCATAAACTCTGTATGCACGTGTGTGACTGCTGTCTTCCTTACAGAGGTACCTTGGTGCCTTTCTGTGACTGAAATGGGTCTTTGATGTGGGTACTACCCCTGGGCAAAAGAAATGAAGATTAGGAGATGGTCTCACTCTTGGCATCCTTAGTGTTCAAGCAGACTCAATGAGACAAAAATCAGACGAAGGCTATGTCTTCAGATTGTATAGTTAAGAACTTTGTGTCATAAAGTTGGAGTTTTGAAAAGGGAGTGTTATTTCTTCAGTTTATTACTTTTCCAGAGTTTATTACAATTCTTTTCCCCATATATTAGTTTTGATGGAATATGTCTCTGCACAATGGCCAGAGTTCAATGATATGAACTAGTTGTGCTCAGACAGGACCCCTCTGGTATCAGGAAGGAGGTCTATATTTAATAGGTTATTGGAGGATTTGGGCTCAGATTTAGAAATGCAATAATGATGCTCTGACAGTTTTAATACGGGGCAGAATAGTCATCATGAGATCAAAAACTGTATCAGCTATGTATGAGAATTTTTTCTGACATCATTTACATTTCTCTCTCTACATCTACTTTACATCTTCAAGCAAATATGTCTTTTAATTAATTTTCAATAATTATGTCTATATCTATTTAGCCCTGGTAACAATTCTACACTTCTATATTCTCTACATACTTAATTTGCTTATTTTTATTTGTTTTACAGGAATGAAGTCAGAAATGAGAAAGCTGACATAAGCCTATTAGTTTTTCCAATCTAGCTAAATCATTTTTTATGGTGTGACTAGAAGCTGGAATACATCTTAATGTGAACAATGGCATAGCACAGGCTTTTTTTTTTTTTTTTAATAAAAAGAATGTTTCTTTTTTTAAATTTTATTTTTAATTTAATATATTTTCTAGTTCTTGTCAATAGCTCTAGATACTTGAGCAAATGATTTCTTTGAAAGCAAGTTTCTTCAATCTCTCCTAGGTTTGCAAAATATTCCTCTTGATTTCACTCTATTTTTAGATAATCTTTTTAGGGTCAAGACTGGAAAGGAATAAGATTACTGAAAATTTGAAGAACTGCTACTTACATTCTGCAGGACAACCTGCAATTGTTTGAGGAAGATGGAAGCCGACAGGACCAGCTCTTCTCAAAAGAAAACTCTCAAAAGCATTGTGCTTACTACAGAACACAACACCCATATTTTTTTACTGCTTTGCAAAAATAAGCCTCATATGAGGCCACACATTTCAGAAGACACATGAATACATACATGAATGGAGATAATGATGATAGAGGTAAATAAACTTTGACCCTAAGCCCTGATCCAAGTTTAAGATTCAAGCAGAGACTTTAAATATTTTATTTTCATTTCCTCAAAAGGACACAATAAGACTCAAGTTATGATTGAAAATGGAAGGATATTTTTTTACATTAGGCCCCTGCAGTTTGGTGAAGTCAGCTGCTACTTAGAGTACAGGGCTTTTAAAAATTTTTATTGCAGTGGCAGCAGCTCCATGCATAATGGTGGTTTACACTTGAATAAAGAATAATTGCATATAATGGGTCTGTCAGCATGAATGGATTAGGGGTCTCAGCAGTGGTTCCATCACCAAAGTGAAAATTCTAATTTAAAATCTTGTTTCCTTTCCTTTGACCTTATGCCTCATTACTTTAATGGTATTAAGAGTTAATTTCTCGCAGAGTAGTTTATTTATTTATTTATTTATCTATTTATTGTATTACTTTGCTTGGTGTATAACACTACATTTTTCTAAAAAGGAGCTTTATGTCTTATATGGCATTTCGCATTTTATGGTTTAGTTCTAGGAAAGCTGTCTGCTTTTTGCCAGTTTGAGGGCTGGCCGTGAGCAGATGGTGGAAGATTTGGGTAGTCACTTGAAGTGGAAAGAAAATACAAAGACTGACGTCAAGACAGCCTCTTCACAGGAGGCAAAGAGAAGAGATTCCTATTCCCACCTTTTCATAGTTCACCTATTTTATAGGAACACATAATGAATTGGGCTTTTCTAATGACTATTCCACCCTATATTCAATTCGTTATTTATAAATACAGCGTTCATATTATCTCATTGGAATAATGTAGAGTTCTATTTTTGTACTTGCAGTCTCCTATTTAAAAATATGAACTACTAATCATGCTCTTAGTTTCACATATTGTTACCATTTGAAGACTTTTTTTCATAGAAATGGAGAAATTAAAGTACGCTCACAGAGACAGGATATTCCACA
Organism: Leptocoma aspasia; assembly: GCA_013399835.1. Taxonomy (NCBI): domain Eukaryota; kingdom Metazoa; phylum Chordata; class Aves; order Passeriformes; family Nectariniidae; genus Leptocoma; species Leptocoma aspasia. The sequence continues at coordinate 277,046 of VXAX01006439.1, forward strand.
GCACATCCTGTGAGTCCAGCTAATGAGTCTTTATAGAGGAGAGGCAAGTTTTTTTAACCTCTCCTGAGAAAAAGATGTAGCATTTCCTGGTTTGCCTCAGCTGCTGCTATCTAATTTACCTTCCCAGCAGACTTGTGCGACTGAGTACTGCTGGTGAGGAATCTCTGCCACCAGGTAAAGAAACTGTGGGAGGAGGTCAGCACGCTGTGCAAGGTCAGAGATAAGGAGAAAGAGCAGATGGATCTCCTCTGAGACCCTGCAGCATCAAGAGTCTGAGCCCCCAACCACGGTGAAGAAGACAGTCTGTGCTTATCAGTCTGTGCTTATCAGGTTGGAAAATGGAGACTCCCATGATGGTCAAGCTGGGAGCTGGTGGCCCCAGGGATGGCTCCTGCTCCACCTGCAGGTTTGCAGCTGCAGAATAGGACCAGCAGGGAGCCTGGAGCTGTGTCCAGGGAAGCATTGAAGCCAGCTGAGACTGAGCCCTGCAACTGCACCTTGATCTGGTTGTTAGGTTTAATCTGAATTGATTCAAATATATTGCTCATAAAACAAATTTCTGACAGTTTTCTGACATATAGGAACTTCCAATAAATTGATTAGATTATAAAATAGCTAAATGAATACATGATCAGAAAAGGAAGTTTGTTTGTGTTTTTTTATTTTAATCATTTAACACCTTTAAATTTAGTTTCCTAATATTAAAATCTGTATTAAATTTAGAGAGGTTTTTAGCTGAGTGTGAACTAAAATATACCGAATGAAATTAAATCTAAACAGTCAAAGCGAATAGCGATGTAACTCCCTGCTTGTAATAAAAGGTAGTGAGCCAAAACAAGCATAAGAATTGAAAAGTCCTAAAAAAACCTGAAGGACACTGAACATTTTATTGAGCATTTTAATGGCTTAACTGCTTTTAAAGTTAGGCAGTAAGAAATTTCATTGAAAGAAATTTCTCTATGACTCTTCATTCTTTCTTAGGCCCATACAATATTTGTCTCAGTCTTTTAGAGGTCCTACCCAAACAAAAGACTGCTTCCTACTTCATTACTCTACTGTTACTCTGTCAGTAGGAAAGAAGAGCGACAGAAAAACCACAAAGGATAAAGACAGCAACAAAGTATTGTAGGAATGAAGGAAGCCAGGCCAGAGCAGAAAAAAATTGAATGAAATTTCCAGTCAATGAAATGAAATGGAAATGAGATGTAAGGAAAAGTGAATAACCACAGGCAAAATTCTGTTGCCCCTGGTGAAGTCAACCAAAGCTGCTTCTTAGAAAATGATGAATGCTTAAGAACTGCAGGAATCAGTCAACAGATTGTTGGAACACTTGAAACAAAGCTCATGGAGAGAAAATAAAGAAAAAAAATCTTAAGGAGATCGAAAGAAGCCCGAGGGGAGCGTGAGGAAAGATATGTCTAGAGAGACAATCAGTAAAAGACAAAAACAGAAAGAGAGAGGCCAGATTCTCAGCAGAGGTTGACAATTTAACCCATCTCATGGACTGTTCCTGTCAGACATGTATATTGAATAGTGCTAAATTATAGAATCATGGCAAAGGTTAAAATATATTACATTTAACATCAGTAGCAGGGTAAAAACTATACAACTTATCTGGAGTATTATTTCAGGCCACATTTTATTAGGGGAATTATGTATCTTTTCTGGTATAAAACAAAAACAGGTTGACATTTTCAGACTTTTTTCCTTAGTATTAATTAAAATATTTGCTGTGAAAGTATTAAAAAAAAAAAGAAAATAAAGAAATACTGTTTCTTTTAAATTTGTTTCTGATTTACAGGTATAGCTTGTGTCCTCTTTACCTGGTAGTTCTATCGGTGACATTTGCCACATCAGATTTGTTGCTATGTCATAATTTGCTAATGCCACATACTCAGTGATCTTTTTGTAAACATCCTTGTATTTTTCATCAGTTACTTTTTAAGTTTAGGTGGACTAGTAAATTACTGTTTAATTTTGCAAATCGATATGGTTCTACTAGATCCAATGGCTTCACATAGATCCATTGTACACCTGTTATTCCAAGGATGATATATGTTAGATGTTACTTGGTTTGTATGTTTTCTTGAGAGAAAGCCATATAATAAAACCATTCTTTAACAGTAGCTGTGAAAGAGGAAAAATTATCTTAAATGAACAAATGTCTATTGTGAGTTTTAATGGGATTATGAAAAAAAATTGCAAACTATTCTAAGTATCCTTACAGACGTTCAAAAATGATTTTGAAATCTAAATTAACTATGGTTATGGTACAAAATTTGAGGGTGTTCTGAAATCCATTCAAACAAATAATTAAACCATCATCCAATAATTTAGATGCCTTGCATGAATCATTTTTGCATAAGGACTAATTAGTCATAATGTCTTGAATCCCAGAACCTCTGACAGTCACTGACTTACCTAGGCAAGAGTAAATATGGATTACTGCATCTAACTTCAGGAACTCAGACGTGGCAATGATGTTATTGCTTACCATCTCAAAGGTAGAGTGCTACTCACCTCATTTCTACAAGTATTCTTGGCTTTTGACAACAGCTCTGAACTGAATGTGTGAACTTGAGATACCAGAAGTAACTTTACAGATTTTTGTTCTAGACATCAAGACTTAATTAATCTGTTAGTTAGGATAAATTAGCAGTAAGTAAGTAATGATCATGAAGAAATATTTCATGTTTTCTGTGTGTGTGTGTGTGTTACTCATGGAGAGGCTGTTGTATGATAAATGTTACTGTAGAGTGGTGGCTTGGTTGTTAGGTTGGCATCCATGTGACAGTGCTGAGGTTTCAATTATCTACTTGCATCAATCAATCTTTTAGTTTCCAACACTGTTGCCTGCAGTAATGTCACAGCTTTTCTGTCAGACAGGAGAACTTTGCGGGAAATGTTATTCATTACAGCTGCAAATCTGTCACTGCGCCTGGCATGGCTTGTTAATGACAACATTTATTTCAAAGAGTCGTGTTTCGCTTTGTTGCTGGAGAGTTGATTTTGTGATCACACAAAATATAATGAAATGCCAAGAAGATGAAGTGAATGAAGTTTGCCAAAAATGCAGCTAAAGTGGTTGAGATCTGCTAAAAAAAATGCACACACAAATACACTCTTTATATTTTGTTGAAAACATTTAATCACTTACTAGCAACATAAACATGGGCAGTGGAAAAATGTTGTTTAGAATACATGAAGTTGAGCAGCAGGCACAAACAGCAAATTTGAGCTTCATTTGGCTTCTCCAATCCATAGTATTGGAAAAAAAAAGGCTTTTCAATCAGTCTTTTAAAACAAATAAACAAATACAGCATCCAGTTCTTCTATTGCTAGTATTGAGATGTCATCTTTCTCCCTCACCTCTTCTTAAAGTACTGGAACATCTTTAATGTGAAGAGAGGTTAAGACAGCTGAGACTGTTCAGCCTGGAGAAGAAAAGGCTTGGGGGAAAGTAGATAAATCCCTGATGGAAGGAAATGAAGAAGAGGGAGCCAGACACTTCTTGGTGGAAGCCAGTGGCTTCTTGCCACTGACAGGATTGGGCATTGGGCACAAATAACAATAGCAACAAAAACCAAACAGGAAATGTCACTGGAACACAAAAAACCACTTCTTTACTGTGAGTGTGATCAAGTGCTACAGCAGTTTCTCCAGAGACATCATGGAGTTTCCAATTATAATGATACTCAAAACTTAAGTTTAAACTTAGAGAGCATGTTCCTGTACAACCTTGCCAAGCTGACCATCCCTGGGCAAGGAGACTTGGACCAGAAAACTTTAAACCTCAGTCATTCTGTGATTTGTGCAAGCTGTTCACATACTATATTTCAAAACACAGATTAATGTAGGGTCAATACGTGCTAGCTGTTAAACAATACACCAGCAGAGCATGGATATAGAGAGGTTTATTAATTAAATGAACGAGAAAGAGGGGATTATTAGCAAATTGATGATTATATCAGTTTTATGTATGTCCTAGTGCTATAGCAAGGTACACCTTCTGCTGTTCCTCACAGTGTTCTTTTTATAATGTCTCTGCTGAAATAGATAGAAGGACATTTCTCAGGAGACAGAAACTTGTCAAGTACTCTTGGACCAAACTTCAGACATACACTCAAACTACAGTCTTGCTTCTTGACTCTATTTTTTAAAATTTCAATCTATTCATCTATTGCATATTCCTTAAAAATACTACAAAATAAATGAAAAATTAAAAAAAATCACAGAGATTTAAAAAAAATTAAAAATCAAGTGTAAAGTCTTAGCTATAGACATCTACAAATGTCTTTTGAATTTTTTCTCAACACTGTAAAATTAATGAAATTCAATAAAAAGTAAATGATCCAAGATTTACAAAATAGGACAGTTAGTAAAATCTCAGTATATGAGTAACTGCTAGAGATTTTATTTCTGATTCTTTGTCATAACCAGTAAAATAAGCCATTTGACTTTAGAAATAAACTTTCTATTACATTACATTAGATTGGACCCATTCTGTTTCTCTCTGCAAAGCTGTTGTGTGGAGAAGAATCAATAAGATGTAACTGGAATTTATGCTAGGTCTTGCCCTATGCCTCTAGAAAAAAGTGCAAGGGGATCAGTGATAATAAATTTAATACATAAGTACAAGAAATATAAAAATATTTATATTCTCTGTATGTAGAAGGGAATTCTTTAAATCTTCTCTACACAGGATAAGAGAATCAAATGCAATCTAACCAGTAAAAATGCCTATTAATTACCTTATTGCTTAATTTCTTTCGTCTCCCTGATACCTCCAAGCAATCTAGTGTGTAGCACTATTGATCCGTTTGTCATCTGAGAATTTTTTTGTGAGCTTCTGAGTTCTCAAAGCATTCCTTGTTAAACAAACAAATAAATAAATAAATATTAATTTATTAAAAATGGGCAAGCTGAATAATTGTTTCTTGCTAATTTACTAGGAGATAAACATGAACTTTGTCTAGATATGCTGATTGTAATCCATCAAGCAATGATTAAAGAGTAATAGTCTTCATCATTATTAGGGGGAATATTAAAGAATTTCCTGAATTACAATTACAATTTTTGAAACAAACCATAAGGAGATGTAATTTCCTACATCTTTTCTCTGAAATAGAATTTTGTAGGAAGAGAGGTGAGAGATGGACAAGTGGATCACCTGTTACATTCAGCCTCAGAATTCAGCAAACACTTAATTTAGAATTAAAAACTGCTCATTCTATAAATAAATATAGCCTATGTTTAAAGGAAAAATAAGTGTAATGGTAATAATGATATAAAACAAAACTTGTGTGAATGATGCAGTAAGAGCATGGCCATTTTGCAGTAGAGGAAATACAGAATATTCCTACATAGGACATTGACTTTAAATTATTTTGCATTTATATTAATTTTGTAAAGTCTATTTGAGAGGCAATCTTGCTTCTAATAAATACACATCAGACCATACAGTACTTAATCTTAAATTAGAAACTGCGTAATTGAAATGACTAAAATGTTATACTGACCAGCTGAAAACGATGGAACTGATTTTTATCTCAAGTCTCATTTTGATTCCAAGTTTAATATGGAGATTTTTAAAGGATTGTAAACGAATATTATACAATCCTTTTTTTTTCTGTAGCAGCATTGCTTCATACTCCCTTAAAAACCTTTTCCTTGCATTTCGGAGAGGCAGATGACTGGTGACTGTAAATTAAGCCCTGTTAAGTCAGTTAACAACATCCTGTGTTTTAAGGTCCTCTCATGAAAACTCAGAAGTGGACATCTTACACAGTAAAGTAATGCATTTAGACAATTAACAATTCCACTAGTGCAAGTCATGGGTTATGTGGTCCCTACATCAGGAAACATGGGCAAGGGGCATGTAAGCAGTAACAGTGTTGTTAAATACTCTGTCCTCTAATTTGACTGACCACCTGTGGATCAGACTGGCAGCCAGCCTTCACAGAGGAAAAAGACATACCATGCCAGACACCTTGGAAAATGCATAATCTTGTCCATTTTTTCCAGCTTTACATCCTTGTTTCTTACACTCAGGACAGCCAAGCTACTTCAAAATATTGGCTACCTTCTCTTCTTCTTTTTCCTAGTGTCCTTGTACTACGTGTCATTTCCCACAGAGTGGCCAGGATTGATCCTTCCATGGATATTTAAAATGGTTTCCTTAACAAACTGGTGCTTTGTGCCCTTTAGTAAATTGTCCGTTTCTCTAGGAAATTCATTACAAATTGATTTCACATCTTGTGGTTGAGCTTGACCCTTTGTTCAAAGCTGAATCACTGCTCAAATGAGCTCTCCCATTCACTACTAGAAAACATTAAAGGCATTCTGATAACTTCTTAGATTACTTAGACACTGGAGTTTAAAGTGCTTTGCTAATGCTTAGGGTATTTTTGTAGACCTGTTCTTTAAGAAGGAAAGGATCTGTTCTTGAAGAACAGATTTGTATTTGCAGATCTATGAACCAACATGGGTGTATTCCCCAGAAAATAAAAACTCATCCAGCATACCACTTTCACTCTGATTTGCAGTGCTGCCAACCTAAGCTTCATTTCCACTCTTGTAACATGTCAAACTGCAGATCCAAAAACTTAAAGTTGTATTTCCCTCTGTGATTGCAAAGATCATATTTAGCAAGCTGAGAAACAGCCTTCCTGTTTCCAACACATAAACATATAAATAAATAATTTGCTGGCCTGCTAGCAATTTTTCTCAATTCCTAGCGAACTTTGTGATTCTTGTTTCTAAGAAATATATCAAAATGACAAATCTGTTTCTAGTTATTCTATTTCTAGTGTATACAATTTTCTTTTTTGACATATTAACCCAAGAAAGGTCATCTTCTAAGAGTCATCAGTTTTTGTCTAACCTGACTTTGTGGGTAGCATAAACATTACAGTATGGTTAATTTTTCACTGTGAGGGAATGAGCTACTCCAGTCAAACAAAAGTACAGATAAAATGGAAATGAAAGAAAATGCGCACAGTTTACTCATCACCTTGGTCTGCCTGGTCTTATTATCTCTACAAAACATGAGTAGCTCTACAAATGTGTTCAAGTATGCCTCTGGTTTGGAAACTCTGTCCTTAAATTACTCAGGACTTCTCTGCAGATTACTTTAGGTGACCTGTATAGCACATTTCCTCAGTATGTTTTTTTCATGGACTTCATTTTTCCTCCATCCCATGAGCACCCTTCTTCTGCCCCATATACAGTTTTTTTGGCCTGGAAGAGTACCCAAACGATCTTTTGTTTAAGATGCAGCCTGCCTGCCAATACAACCATCTTTCTTCCTCAGTGATATACCCCTGTAGAAGAAAGATATTGTTATTCACCTGTATGAAGGTCCTGTATATGTTAACTCCCTTTTGGAAGCATCCTGTTCTGCAATCTGCTGCTCCACCACAGCTTTCCTTCTGAAGGTGACAGAATCCCTACTCAGTGTAAGTCTTTGGGCTTGTATGTCTGTCCCAAAGATCCTCTCAGAATTTTCCTCTAAAGAGAGTGAACAAGCACAGAGACATCAGGTGGTGCAATAAGTGGAGAGATCCTCTAATCTGTGACCATATTCAGGGACACCACCTTTACTCTGACTATCCAGCCACCAGTACGTGTTGATTGGCCGGATGGTATTTCCAGAGTTGCACACAACTGCACCATGGTTTTGTTTATAGGTTATGTTATGCATGATTATGCCATGTAATATGCTGTAATTTTAATGAATTGTGTTATGGAGCATGCATTTAGCTTGTTATGGGCCACCTTTATCTAGACTAGCAAAAGTGATTGATGTGACAATCTAATAACTGTGATCTTGTTTTCTTGTATTGCAGCTTTTTATTTCTGAGAGCTTGTTGTCTTCACCATGTTTTGAACAAGTCTAAATACAAGAGAGTCTCAGAAAAAAAAAAAAAAGAAAAAAAGAAAAAAAAGTAAAAAAAAGAGAGCTAAATTAGAATAACTGGACTGGAAAACTATAACTACTCCTTGCAAATGGAAAGTTTATTATGAATTCCCATTACAAAAATGAGAGCTAAATAACCCTAGAACTGGCCACAGAAAACAGAAGAAAGGCTGTGTAGATCATATGAGTGCAATGTACTTTTTCCAGATGGTTAAATCATGTCCCCATTTCTCTCTACAAAAATGGGCTTGGTCTTAGAAAATGCTATTTACTATAAGAAATAATCTTAGGTCTAGTAAAGTTTTTTCATATGCTAAAACTTCTTGTGCATAAGAAGCCGATTAAATCACACAAGATGTATGGAAAGTGCAAGACAATGGAGCATCAATATGAAGCCATCTTCCTCAGATTTTATAAAATTGAATTCAATTTAATAGATTTTAATGGTGAATCATTAAGTGCCTTGAACATGATTTCATCAGTATCACCCAGATCACTGAAGTTTCCTAAATTAATCTCTGAGATACTTCATATATTTCATTAAAAAAACATAGTCTAAATACAAAAGAAATAATTCATGAAAATATTCTTTTTGTCATGCCAGGCTTCCAACACTCATAAAGTTCTTAATATTTAGAAACAAAAGTCTCTTGTAACCAATATGAATTTCTCTTGTTTCAAATTGTGGACATGAGATGTTTATATAACAGGTATGGTAAGCAGGAAAAGAAGTAGATAGTGATTTCCTGGCCCCCATCTGTGTATATACATATATAGAAAACAATAAAACCAGCTGCTAAATTAGTATTTGAAAAATGAAATAATCATTACTTGTTTCCAGGTATTCTGGCTTTTCTATGATTTTCATCTAAAACTCCAGTTTATGAACACACATCATTCGCTATCAGCATCAAATCTGAACATAACCAAAAGACAAGATGTGATGTCAGAAATGGAAATTGTATAGCTTAATTTCTCTGGTTTATGATTCTGCTTATGTATTCAGGTGCTGAATTAGTCATTTATATTTTACACTTTAAATTTTGCCTATTGGCGAGAAACACTGAAATTTCTCAGAAACCTTTAAGTACAGTTAGCAATCTTATTCCTAATTATATGACCCTGCAGGTTTTTTTATTGATACATAGCCTTAATAAGAAATTTATTAGGAAATCTCTGTTGTTCAATATCAGTGGCCTGGCTTTATTATTACAATCATAAATATTACAGTTTGCCAACTTGACCACAAACAAATGTATAGTTTCTTTCAGCTGGTTAAAAAAGAAACAAAAAATTAGAATTGAGTATCAATATTTATACAAAAGTTATAAACTTTCTATCCTTTACTTTACTTTTAGAGATGTTCTGGCCTGATTTTATTTAATTTACTATTTAATCTATGCTCCATTACTTTTATATTATATTAATTTTAGGTACCAAGTAAAATGACACAGTTGCTGCAGCATATTAAATTAAAACTAGTGCTTTTATCAGACTCTTTAGAAATCTAAAAAAAAAACCCCATATTATGTTATTTTGACAAGATCTGATTGATATAAATTAAATTATTATCCTACTTTAGTTTTAAATTAATTAAGCTTCATACCAATTGTTCCATCCTTCTGCCTATAAATGATGCTATGATGATAGGATTATAATTACTTGAGTCACTATGTAGCCTTTTAAAATACTGGAAGAAAATTAGCTTACTTCGACTCAGAAAATTAGCTTACTTCAACTCTTGGAATTTCCTCAGTATTCCAAGATTTATTATGATTTTGCATTAGTTTCCAAAGATCTTAACATTCAGCTCTGTCAAAATCTTAGTTGTAAAAGTTTAAGTTAAATAGTCAGTGTTTGAAGGTGGGGAAGAACATCTGCCCTAGGGAGTCCTTAAACTTTCCAAGAGTTCTTGCATTTCAAAAATCCTGTGCATTAGTTATATACTTTTCCATTGGGGCTTTATTTTTAGATCTATTTCCATTATACTGGTGGTTAGCAAATTATTTCCTAATAAATTAGCCTTGCCGTTTAATTTCCGATTTTCTCCTTAATTTAGAATTTCTACTTAATTTAGTACAGTTCTTAGCCATAAATCAGGGTGTTGGTGCATAATTTAGCTGTAATGTACCACATTGTTCACATGGCTGTGACTGCTGCAATGAGTGCCCCTGTTGAGTGAATAGCAATAAGCTTACAAACGAAGGCTGGGGGTTTTTGTGGGCTCTGCTTGTCAAACTTCACTGAATGCCCCGGCAGTTTGATGTAGCTCTTCTTCCATTGCCTTCATTTCCCTCCACAGCTGAAAAATTAGTTGAACCTCTAAAGGTGTTGTTGGCTGTCCATATGTATGGTATGTCCATAGAAATATATTGGCCAAGGGCAGGGTTAATTTTTGCAGTAACCGTGCGGGGACGGGGCCTGGACCCGTGTTGATGTGGCCAAGACCCCAGTCTTACCTCGTTGCCAGAGATGAGAGAAAGGGACTCCTTCTCTCTCAGCACCTGGAAGAAAAGGCATTCTTTTCCTTTTGTGGGAAAGTGTGGCGGACTGAGAGTCTGTCCATCATTGTTTCTTCATTGTTCTGGGCTTGGTGAGCATTTTCCATGCAAATCATCCTATCTTTGTACATTTTTGTTATTGGCATTTTTGCTGTTACTGTTCATTTTCTTGTCTTGTTGCTGTTCCCAGTAAATTGTTCTTATTTCAACCCATGACCTCTGCCTTTTGTCTCTCATCAGAGAGGGCAGGGGAGGGGCTTGTGGTTTGGGAATGGTTTCCCCAATATAACTCCCACTCTTTTAAGTGGGAGTTATACTGGGGAAACCGTTCCTAAACCATGACATTCCCACAAGGAGGAATCCATATATTCATTGTTTTTTTATTCTCCTCTTATTTCTTTTCTCAGTACTGGGCATGGACAGCAGGGAAGACTCAAAAAACGGGAGCCATGGCATGTGCCTAAATATTCAATGGGGTGACTACATTGGCTCTACATGAGGAAAAACAGATGAGCTGTTCAGACTGATCTACATCGTCAGAAAAAGGTTTGGTTAAGCACCACTGGTAATTATGGTGTTGGTCAAAAGTTGCCGAGGGTTTAAGAAAATGCAAAGTGAAATAAATAGTAAACCAAGACTTTTCTTGTAAATGGAGGAGAACCGTAACAAATGTGCTCTTAAAATTATCATAGAATCATAGAATCACAGAATGTTTTTTTGTTGAAAGGGACCATAAGGATCATCTAGTTCTGGCCCCCCTGCCATGGGCAGGGACACCTTCCACCAGACCTATTCAAAGTCCTATTCAAACAATGTAAAAAGAATTAGAATTACTTTTTTGGTGAGGATGTAGCTGCTAATATCTTAAATTTTATTTTATTAATATGTTATTATATGCAGATGATATTTTCAGAACTATTTTAGATGTAAAATACAATCATGGAAAATCCCAGCTGATATATTTTGATTTTTTTCTTATTCGTGGTTATAAATGTGCAAGTCCTGAAATTTCTGTTGTGCATGGCATATGCTATTACTGCTTCTACTTTAAGTAGTAATATTTTATCTTTAGAGGTTGATATATAGCACAAAGCTCATCAGTCCAAAAAAGAAGTGACATTGTTTAACAAAGCTCTAGCTGTACCTGCTATGGCTCAGATGATGCTTTTTCTGTGGCATGTCCAACTGCCACTGTATTTCAGGCTAAAAGAACACCCAGTGCTGTCACTAAAAGGTATTTTTTTCCCTCTTGCATTGCATCAAATAGGTGTGGTTGGAAAAGACCCCATGGTGCTGCACTGCATTCCCAGCAATGGAGTGCCTGCTGGATCAACCACTCTGTGACGTTACTGTCTCTGGGACAGTGGAACAGATTTGTCAATAACTTAAACCTGGATCCCTTCCTGCCTCTCATTTTACCCATTTAGAAACTTAGGTGTAAACCTTCAATTTAGAGACTATCAGTCCCTATAGACCATGTTGCAAATTTCTCTGTTGGTTGCTTGAAACTATATTCAATTTTCTTAACTGTGCTTTTATCCAGTGGATACAATGCTTTTATGATCTTTTGGGACAGAAGTTTATGTGAGTCATTTGGTACAGATACAGGTATTTTCAGTGTCTGAAATTAGTATTTTTGGAGATACAAAATATACTAAGAAGAAAAGATTTTTTTTTTGGTACTACTGGACAATAATGAGAACAAATGTAACAAAATCTGACATTGAACATTTTTGTGGTGGGTAATGAGAAATGTTCCTGTGGAATACATCGGGAGGTGATAGATGCACCAACAAAAGAGTCAAAAATATACATAAAGGTAGACTTAATTTTCCTGTTCTTGTTTAAGACCACCTCAAGCTAACCAACTAATACATTTTGCCTTGTTCTGAACAAAGCTCTGTTCAGAATAAGGGAGATGTGGGCAATTCTTTTGAATGTACACATCTGAGATGTATTATTCAGCTTGGAACTGGGGGCTTCCAAGGAGTCTTAAATGTCCTGTGCATTTGTACTTTACCCCTGAAAAGAGCAAATCAATTGTCAAGGTCAGCCCAAAGGCAGAACACAGCTTCCCCACCCTAGGGGGAGTGTCTGTAGGGAAAAACCCCTGTCATATTCTCTTTGACCAGAGGTAAACGAAAGACCTGGGGCCTGATCCAAGCAAAGCACACCAACCCTGATAAAAAGACCCCACACAGGCTTTAAATCAAACCTTTCATCTCCAGAATGATATGTAGGTTCCATTCATCAGCACTAAATGCCATTTGAAAAAGAAAATAAATGTTGATTTCCATTTGGTAAGGAAAACACTCTGGTGGTGTCGACCTTGGCAGCATCAGTGTTCCCAAATAGGGCTGTTGAGATGTATCCTATTCCCCTCAGCTTGAATTAGACATGAGTGAATCAAATCAGATGCAATTAATAGTATTGACAGTAAGCTTTGTTCTTGTGAAGAATCAATATTTAAAAGATTTTATTTATCCTCTTTTTTCCCCCTTTTTTTTCCTTATACTGGAAAGTATCTAAGCTCATACCTTGATCTGAAAATTTAATATATAAAAGGAAATACCAGAATTTTCCTTGGTCTATTCTCTTAGATGTGTAGAACTAAAGAAACACCATTGAAACTGCAACAGCTGGAACCTTCTTAATTCTTTGAACTTGCAGGAAGCAATTTTCTGCCAAGGCTCTAAGTTAAATATTGCAATTTCTCAAATTGCCATGAAATGACGCGGCTCCTCCAACTCCAACCGGCCCGGCCAGCTCTCTCACACCACAAGGCAGGCGCCACGCGGAGTGTGGGCCACCCCCGGTAGCCACAAGATGTCACACGTAGCAGGTGGTCGAGCCCAGAGGTGCGGCTTTGGGGGCGATCGTGGCCAAGCACTCACATCGAGGGCAGGGACAAAGGAATCAGGGAGAGGTCTCCAGTTTGGGTTCTCAGGCAAACCTTTATCTCGCTGAAAGGGTTCAGGGACCGAAGACCAAGAATAATACACTGCAACAACTTATATACCGGGGAGGTAACACAAAAGAGATACATACACAACCAGTGAGGGAGTACTAGAGGAGGACCAGGAGGTGGGAATACATAACATAATAACCAATGAGGGATTAGAGGGGAGGAGAATACAACTCATCATCTAACGGAATCTCGGGGAATACATAACTGATAGGGAAGGATCTAGAAGGAAGGGCTGGGTTTACATAGATGGATGGGGGAAGGGGCAGGGCTACAGGGATTGACAGGGAAGGGAGTAGAACAAGGGGAGGGAAGACTCCATACAGGGAAAGCCCAGGGGAGGAAATAAATCAGGACTAAACCAACCGACCATACACATAGGGTTGGATTGGGATAACTCAGATAATGTGGGGGGGGGAGGTAACCAGACAAGGAATTTGGGTAAATAAACAATAAAACGCACTGCAACAATGAAAAAGAAAGAGAACAGCATCTCATTCATTTCAAAGATGTCAATATGCTTTTCTCATTTTTATTTTCATTCTTATTATAGAAATTGCACTTGCAAAATATAATATTTGTTTTCTTGACAAGTGCTGAGGGAACTATTTGACTGCCTAACAGGTTTTGAGAAAACCTAAACTTTGCAGGAATTTTTTTACATAGATGAGCTTTCATATTTTCCTAACAGTCTCTCACATACAATTGTTTAACATGATGGCAAAATTTTTTAAAGATTATTTTTCTAAAGAGAGTTGATCTACTTAAAGTAATATGCTGCTGTCACTGATTTTATTTGTTTAATAATAATCACACTTTTTCTTGTACATTTTGTGCAAGAAAATAGAACATCTTTTGATAAAAATTGAAGTCAAAGTTATTCTGGAAAATGTGTACATGGATTTAATGATATACTTTATTGATCAAGAAGCAAATTCTACAAGTAAGAAGTAATTACAGTATTACAGTGCAGCTGTATTCCTGCAGTTATGCCTGTCTGAGAGGACAGGTTGAGCCACTGAATGGATAATGAAGACAAGCAATAGACACAGAATCTTATGCTTTGTCAACATACATTAGCTGCAGTTGTGAAGGGTGATGTAACACAAAAGGAATAAAAAATTGCCATCGAAGCACAAGGCAATATTGTCCATCTCAGAGGCAGCTAGCTGCCTGTGGGTCTGCCCTGTGTAGCTCCTAGTGAAGGATTAGTAGAGAAATAATGGAGTGCTGCTTATGGGTGCATGCATTATGTACACGTAAGGGGAGAAGGTGGGATATAAATAAGCGTATTCCTTCTTCCCATCATCTGCTGTCAGCAAAAAAGTTTTGGCAAAAGGGATGTTTACTTTGATTTAGCAGCATCAGGAAGTAGGAATTGACCTGATTATAGCAGCAACTCTCAGGCTTCAGCACTTTTGTTAATCATATAAAAGCCTAAAGATGACTTGGGAACTAAATTTAAGCTTCAGGGTTGGAAAGCTCTGACTGGAGAGTCCTAGCTGCAGGAGGGGGATTGAATGTGTGAGCTGAGGAGGGGCAAGCACCAGACGTAGCACTTAGAGCCAAGTGTTCTGGCTGGGGCTGGGATACCTACAGCTCCTGCCAGCTGCCTGTCGGTGTGACCCTCTCCTCACCAAAGCAGCACCACTGCCGTGCGAGCTCCGGTGCAAACTGGCTCAAATGGAGCAATTTCTAAAAACTGGGTATCCATTTTATCCATTTGTCTTTCTTCTTCTTTCCAGTTACACAGGCCAGTGCTTGAATATATTTTCAGCCTGGTTGTCAGGTATACACTGGTATATAACCATATTCCCTCAAAAATTCCTCAAACATTAAGGTAATTACTGCATTCTCGGCTGGGTATTACTAGGGAGCATAAATAGGAGAAAATGTGTTGAGAAAAAGATGGCTTAAACACAGGCCTGCCTATGCTGTGGCAGAACTGAGGTAATCACAGCTCAACACTATTTTGTGCAGTGTTTGTATAATGAAACATGAGCTTTTCTTGGAGTTTATGGTGTGACTATGACATTAGAAAAGTACAATTACATTAGTATAATAGCATCATTTTTATAATGGCTTTTAACCTTTGATTTCATTCTAGAATTTTCAAGACATTTATTCTATTATTTTACTTCATGAGGCATTTGTGCCTACAATCTCCACATTGAATTTTATGTATTGGGAACAAGACATTTTCAGAGAGAGGCTCTTAGATCAATTTTCTACCTGTTCAGACAGGGAGAGAAATTTAACTACTGTTGTTAACTACTTGAGCTTTTAACCATTTATTATAATGGTATCAGATGAGCTTGGAATATTGGTTATTTTCTTGAAACAGGACTACTTTATTTTTCTGCCGAATGGAGTTTCCAGTTAATCAGTTTTGCTGATCTACATCTCAATATATCTAGGATTATGACTTTCATCATTTTGACCTGAGCAGAATATTGTACAAGTAATTGTTGTCCACATGACATGAATCACCAGTTTTTAAGCATTTTTGAGCTATCACATAAAGATGACAATAATTCAGAGCTGTGTGACTGCTGCCACCCACCTGAGCTAAGAAGTCTCTATTTCTGAACAAGACAGACCTCCCATACTGGCTGGAGAAGGATATGTGATATTTACCTGGTGTCTCAGACAAGTGATGTTTTTAGAAGGTATATTCTGTAAAGCTCAGGTTCATAACATTCTTTTCATCAATTCAGATAATGTTTTCCTGTTTTAGGGTATCCTAATGTGAAGGGATAATCTTTCATTTGTTATCTGGAACAGAAAACACAACTGAATTATGGAATTTTAACGTTATATTATGAACACATATAGAAACTCTTCCAAAAAATATAATCTGAAAAAATCATTAGCATATCTAATTTAGATAAAGCATAATCACTGGATAATATTATTTTCATCCATTTGTATCTATATATTGCAACTACTCACATTTTTAAGGGCATGGAGGGACTAATTTTTCCATGTTAGCAAATACTCAGAGTTATGTGTAAATAACCTGGCAACTTGCCATAGCTATGAAATGACTGCAGCCCTGACATTTTACTGTACTTGCTTTTAGCATTCTGCTTATAGAGAACTATAAACCTATACAAAAGAAAGAGGAAGCTGACAGAATACTCACAGTTATAGCTCTAAAGAAAAAAATGACTTCAGGAAAGCCATTTTGGAGAACCATTTCAAAGGAACAGAGGAGGCAGAAAAAATGATATCTTTCTGCTCTCTGCTTTACAGTAAAACTGCCTACTATTTCATTCTGTCCAATTCTCTTGGTCTGTTTGTGTGTTTTTTAGCCTGAGTCTATTTTTTCAATATGAAGCACAAACAAGGAAAAATGGCAAAAAGAATAGGTATAAATAAGTGAATGGTCCACCTTTAAAGAGCTGCCTCCTTTATGGGCATTTAGTTGTAATCTTTAATGGAGAACAGAGCTAAAGAAAACAGCTCTATACTGCAGCTGAAATAGGGACTGAAATGAAACATTTGTGCTAAAAACTAACTTCCAGACACTCAAACCAGGTACTACTATGTCTTAGCTTCTAATTATTAGTTTTGCCAGACAAGATGTTTTTATTATCATTCTTTTTATTTTCCTAATAGGACTTGCATTATTTGTCTCTCTCCTCCTCTTTTTTCTCTCTTGGTGTGTATGTGTGCACACACAGAAGGCAGAGCCTTCTGAAAGAATGCCAGAGCACTTAAGTAATGCCTAGATAATATTAATATTTACTAGTTGGCAATAATAATATAAAACAGGTCTACCCAAGCACCTGAACATATAGTGCTATATGCTGTAGAAACAGAAAAAAGGTCTTTTTGCACTTCCATGACATTAAAATATTAGTAAGTGACTTGTGATTCATATATACCACTTTTGTGCTGAAAACAGCTGAGTGTGTCAAGACAATTTGGATAGTTCTCTTCCAGCTGAGGTTTATATCTGTGGTAGGTTTTCAGACAAAATTTCCAGTTGTACAAGTTGTAGGATTACACTGTAAGGAACAGATAATCTGTGACCAGTTTAAATGGAATAGCAGGAAAACTTAATCAGGAATTAAATATTAATTCAAAAATAGGATCATCCATACATTTGTAAGGAAGAGGTGGCTATTGCCAGCTACAGAAACCATAGACAGGTAGTCAAGGTTTGGCCATGAATTAGGGAGAGATGAACCCCCTGGGAAGCCTCAGCTACATTTGGTAGTCCTACAGCATGCAGAGCACTCACCAATGCTAGTGAAGCACTAAGGACTACATGGTGTTCCTTGCAAACCAGTTCTTGCTTACAGTAAGATTAGATCCATCTATTATTTAGGAAGTCAACTGTCATTTTAAGAACAATTAATGCAAAATGTATTAGTATCTTGAATGGGACAATTCAGAAATTTAATATTAAGATAAAAAAAGCAGTACCAGAGGGTGGAAAATTTCTAGTTCATCATAATTGGGCAGCTAATGTATTTAAATAAGATTAGAAGAGATGTAATCAGATAAAAGAAGATTATTGTTCATTGGCTGCATTATTTAAAGAATGTTATCTTTCCCAATACCTTCATGTGCAGGATAACTTGTTTTTAAGATAAAAATGAAGCAAATGTAAAAACGACAGTACAAAAGAGCATGGGTTTTATGGGACCTTTTTATTAAAAGACACCCCAATGTATTTTCCTAATGCCACAGCCCACACTGATGTTATGTATACTTTCCTTTATGTATATATATTTTCCTAAAAGACTATTGGTACTGAATGAAACACTTCTTTTCTCTGGTTGAGTGATTAGAAATACACGCAGCCTGATGCTGCCTAAGACTTTGTGTTTTAACAACACATTCCTTTTTTCCCTCTGATTTGGAGACATCAGACAAGATCAAAAGACCAGATGAACTACTGGATGCTAGCCTGTGCCTCTGGATGTTTGACTCACTTCTTGGCCTCGCCCTCAGTGTCCAGAGCTCACAGACTGCAGGAATGAGCGTCACCACCAGGCAGTAGGGTTGTGATTTTCCTTGTAAATTCTCATCAGGCTGAACAAAGACACTGGACCACGTGTCAGAACATTTGTGTTTTTATTATACAGTCAATGTAACTCCAGCAATCAGCCCACTATTTAGACTGAAAAGGTGTTGGCTACCAAGCCCTTAATATGGTACAGGGCACTTTATTAAGTTCTCAGTTCCCACAACAAACTCCTCAAAAGGTGCTGGCTCACAAACCTCAACACACCTCCACACAACTAAATTGTGGGGTAGAATACGATAGCTATGCTTTGCCCAGGCATAGAAAAAGGAAGAAATAAATGAATATTGCCAGTCCTTAGATCCTGCATTGATCCTGCCACATGCACCCTCTGGAGCTGGGGTTGGGAGAGAGAGGAGAAAGAGAGCCAGCAAAAAGAGAGAGGGCACCCAATCTGCTTCATTTTATCATTAACCTGGTGCACATCTCTTATTGCAAACTAGATTTTTTATGCTGTTATGTTCATGCAGGCGCATCCAACTCTTCTCCAGGAAGTAAGCTGAGAGAGGCAGGATGGGTCTGAGCGCGAGTCTCAAGGCGGAGCAGGAAGTTGGCTAGAACAGCCCTGCCCCACATCCATGGGGCATCCTCTCCTCTGATCTCTGTTCCTGTAGCAATACTCAGAATGTTTGAGACAAAACATGCTTAGGTTGGTCCTCTACAGTGAGCAGTGCAGAATGGGAATGACTGATCCAGGAGGTGGGGAAAGATGCCACTCACGTTATGTGCCAAATTTAGCTCTGGTTAGGGTGCTTGAAGATTTCCAATTAACTCAGCTTAAGGCACATTTTAAAGGAGAGGCTTTGATACTGCAGTTTCCTTATAAAATCACTTTAATCCCTACTCCAGATTAAGTAAAAGAGACATCAGGTGTTAACCAATATCTTTAAATAATCTCTGTATTATATGTCCCTCTTCTAAGATTTTGTTCTAAAATTAGTTTAAGCCCTTTTGGTGTATTTAATTAAAAATATTGTTCTCCTTTTAGCTAGACATTATTCAGAAAGAGGGACACAGAAGTAAAGAGCAGAATCCTTAGGAAATAAATTTCGTCTTGAATAACAAATTTTCACACTGATTTTTGAAATGGCAAACACTTCATATTGTACTTCAGCAACACACAAAAGCACACAAGTTAAATATTAATGTAATTGGTAGCAAGGTCGAAGCAATCATTGCAGTATGTTCTATTTCTAGATAATTTTCAAATATCAAAATACTTAAAGTAAATATTTAAATTTCAAAATTGGCATTTTTTTAATCTCCGGAAACATTCTCAATTGAATAAAAATAAGAGCAAAATTAGCTAAATATTTAATTTTGTTCAGTTGCAAGGAAGAAACCTTTCCAAATCTGATATGTCAGCAGTCTTCAAATCCTATTTCTATGGCTACAAAGGCATAAAAATGGAAACAAATAAATGTATGTTTTATTTCTTGTTTTCTTTCCCAGAATTGTATCTAAAATAATGAAATGGGTAAAGCACATCTTATTTTTCAAATCTGGTCCCTTACTGTCCATTTTCTAGATGTTCATTAGAGAGAATTCATCAATGCAAGCAGCCTTCCTCCACTTGTTGAATACGTCTAAATGTTTTGCATATACCTGTTGAATACAAACATGTCGTATAAATACATTTTCTTGCAACTTAACTCTGATAGTAGTTAAATCTACTTCAGCTATTCCCCAATCTACGTAATAACCCAATAATTTGAGTTATCAGACTTGTTAGATGAACAAAATGTATACTCTGGAGTCCATTGACTTCAAATAGAACCTTGCAAATTGAGCCTGAGACATAATGATATATTCAGAAAGAATATAAATAGTAGGTTAGTCACTCCTCAGTGAATACTGTGAATAATTTAACTCGCACCTATTAGTGTTCAATTTGACCCATATATTATCTCTCAGGTACCAATCAGGAAGAAAAATGTTGCTTTCATTACATGCCATTATGGGCACTGTCATTCTGTTCCTACTCCAGTTTAGAGGAGTAAGCCAAAGCAGACTAAGAGGTTTTAAAAGTTGTCACTAATTTGTCAACATCACATGTTCACTTTTTATTGTCTGCAAATGGAATAGTAAGGAAAAATAGGGCACACAGGGAAAAAAATTCCAAGTGACATCCTGAACATACGCACACACACAGAATGTTTTCTTCTTCTTAAAAACTTGACTTCTATACCCTTTTAGGAATATACTCCCTACTTCACATTTGCATTTTATTGGGGGACATTTATCCTGGCTTTAATGAGATCTCATTTGAAAACGCAGTCCTAAATTTTAGCTCCTCCATTACACTTTTAATTCTGGAATTTGTAAATATGCACCCATAAGATTTTACTTGCCTGGAAATGAATGCAGCATCCTGGCATGCAGAGGTGTTGCTGGGAAAATTTGGTACATTGGTATTACAACTGTAGCAACAGTGTTGGAGAGAGCATCTGGAACTGATTTGAATAACAAGGTAGATTTTTAGTGAAAATTTAGCATATAAACTATTATCCAAACTTTAATCTTAAGAAATATGCTTTTGTGTGTAAACTAGGATATTACTTATTTTGAAGGTCTGAAACTGTATTCTGGGCTATTATTGTGAATTAATACTGATAATACAGTAAAGCCAATGTATAATATGAGAGGATTTGCCATCATGATGATGATGATGATGATGATGATGATGATGATGATGATGATGATGATATATCCTAGGAGGTTCCAAAAACCAAAATAATTCCAGGAAATATTTCCAATGCTATTTTAACAGTACCTTAGCATAAATATTTTATTTTTTATATGCTGGGTTCATGTTTGTAGTGTATTCTTCTTTATTTAGATCCTTTTCATGAATAAGGTCGCAGGAGCTTGTCAGCTTTTACTCATAAAAATCATATAATAACGTTTTGCAAAACTAGAGCTTCCAAACACTGTGGAAAAATAAACAAGCAGATAAATCTCCCAGAAAGTCCTAAAAGGCAGTTTTTGAAAGGGTCAGGGTCTAAAAAATATTAAACCTACTCATTATGTTTTGGTTTTTGCCAGAGTACTTTACCTTGCTGTAAGGGAGTAGGACCATGGAAAAATGAATCCCTTAGAAATACAGAGTAAGCCAGACACATTCAGTGAAGAGGAGTTCTCTGCCTGGCAGGAGCAGATGTACCTTTCTCAGATCAGAGAAGGGAGCAATGAGAGCTGTAAGAGCATCTTTATCGTAGATTAACAGCAGGGACTGAACAAACAAATCATAACATGATCACCTACATTGAAGAATGAATTTTCATTACACTGACTTTTATCCTCTCTGTAGAACAGGCACGAAGAAAGCTATGAAGTGAAAAGAAAGGTCATCTTCCTTTTCTAATTCCTGCACTGATAATGCTTTTATAGAAGAGGACTCTTTTCCAAAAGAGGAAGGTGAAGGCACTGGCAGAGGAGTTTAGTGGGATGCTTGCAACAGAATGGTTGTCCCATTTCACTTTTCATTATTCAGCTATTCTAGTTTTGTTTTCAGTCTTTACCCAGGGCAGATAATTTTGCTCCAGGATTTTGCCAGTGCAAAAAGGGTAGAAGAAAAGGATCTATATTAGCTGTTGGAAGGTAAGGAGAAACCCTGATTCCATAATCCCCTATCTTTTCTCTCTTGCATCTCTAGTATGCAGTGTTTTTCTCCCTTTTCACCCATTCTTACAGTAAAGAATCTTCACAAGTGGAGCCAGAAGCATTTTGGAAACCATCATAAAAACCCAACACACTTTATACTAAAATGAAAGGCAAGTTTGCCACTTTATAGTGAGTATCAATAGATTGCAAGGGCCTCCTGGGACAACAGTTGACTGCATTGACCAAAGAAACTAGACTCCAAGTCAGACCAGCGAAAAGATATTCAGAAGCATTCACCTGAAAGAACCTGGTATTCTTTCAGCTTCAGTAAACACTAGTATTTCATAACAACACAGATTGTTTTCCAGAAGCTTATGGTGTTACAATAAGGGGGTAAAAAGAGAAAGATTAATTTACTATAAACTTATATAAAGTCTTTGATCTGAACTGAAATTTGATACTCATTACTAAACTTATCACAGCGGGAGAAAGAATTTCAAAAGGGGAGTTGAAATGGGATGGCAGTGAAGTTTCTTGAAATTTTCCACTGCTGAAAGGTATTTCAAAGAGGGGTTTAATTCACTGTTACAGAAACTACGGAATGGGTTAAAACTTCATCCAGAAATGTTCTTGAATCTTTTCATATTAAGGCCTTTGAAAGTCACACAAAGTGAGAAAACCAAAATTAGGAGGCCAGAAGTTCAAGCTGGAGTACCTTAGAAGCCTGAATAAAGAATTCCTGGAGGTTTTATAAATCTGTTAGCAGTGTCCTACAGGGCCATTAACTTCCAATAAAAGATATAAAAGATGTACTGGATCTCTGGAGATTGGTAATGGGATGTATAGCATTCACCTCTAGCTTGTTAGGTCAAATCCAGCCCATGCTAAAAGAGGTCTTTCTGATGCTGGTGTCAAAGTTGGTGGGTCAGCTACAGTTCTTTTCTAAGTTCCTCAACTTTGGTTATTGTTATCTAAGCTTCATGCCATGAGCAGGATCTACACAGAATTAAGTGATTCTCTTGAAATAGGTCATGAGAGTCTGTGCATTTACCACTTGGCATTGTAGTTCTCCAGAGAGAGAGATGGCTATTACCATTCAACCTGATACTTCCAAACCAGAATTTTACTGTAGTAAGGAAAACATCTTACTGTTTAGAAGTAAAACATTTTGCTAAAAAAGGAACAAATCCCCACTCCCACCCAGTTATTTAGCAAATTAATTTTTCTACAAAGACTAATGTTTGTTCAGTCTTCACTGTCACTTAACTTATAACCCCCTTTTCTTTACATTCTCAGGGAATATCTTATTTAAAAGCTCCTCACTCTAGATCATAATCTTTCCCAAGTTCAACTAATTCTTAACATGTTTTTTGGTTGCTTTTGGTTTCTTCAGTTGCCCTGTGATTACCTATGAGTGTTTGTTCAGAGGCAATTGTGGTTATTGTGTTACTCCACTGCTTGCTTCCACCAGCATTACCCTATTAGCCCAATGTAGTGATATAGAAAAATCAATGTAGTGATATAGAAAAAAATCCACCAACCCAAGATAAGAATGAATTACTGTCATTTTGACCATCTCTCTCATAGTGTTCAACACAGAATTACACATTTGTATCCCTAGGTAATGCATAACATCACCCCCTAATTTCCTATAATGTGCCTGCTTGGCTTTAAGGTTATTCTTAGAGAGTGAGAGATGTCTTCCTTACAAAGTACAACACCAGGCAGCCAACCTTGCTAATAATAGCAAAGAATGCTTCAGTAGTGCTTGTCACTTCTGAAGTGATTACATTTTAAGTCCTAGTGGAAAAATGGAGGATGGATAAAGTCAGTTGGCACCCTCTGTGCTGTTAGTCCTCAGTGGACTTCATGTTCAAGGGCTGTGATCCATGAATCATTACAGTGCTAATCACTCACATAAATGTAGTACACAACAGTAAAAATATAAACATAAAAGCTCATTTTGAGCTTATAATGATAAGCACTCAAGAATTAAATAACATCAAGATTAAAAATGTTTGAACCTAATTTGCATCCAAACTCTCCTTTGTGCAAATGCGTTATCATACCGTCTTTAATTACATGGTGATACGATGTTTCTTCTGCAAGATTTTCATTAGGGGTAAATCTGATAAGCTGAGGAATCTTGCTTGTTTAGTAAACTTCCTTTAAGTAGAAAACCTCTGTAAATGCTACAAATTTAAAAAGTTTTCTATCATAAGAGCAGTTTAATTCTAAAGAGATTATAAGTCCACGATGGTTTCAAGTAAAATAAAGAAAAGAAAACCAATTAAAAATCAATATAATTAAAATCATCTTGATACCAGTCCACAGGAATGAGTGATTCAGTATATTTCAGAATTAAAATTTATCTATAGCTGAGCCTGGTTAATGTGGTCATTAGATGTTTAAAAGCTTATTTTATTTGTAGAATAATATTTTTTTACTTGTTTCCCAATACTTAAGTATGTAAACAATATTTAAATTTAGGTTTGCTCTTCTGGTGCTCTTTAAAAGAATGTCTGTTACATATTTCAAGTGATACTATTTGCACTAAAAATCTAAAAGCCCAAATCAGGAGTTTCCCACTCACTTCATGGCCTCTTTTAAAAGTTTTTAAACTTTTAAGTGTAGACCATGTCCATCAAGGAAACTTTTCTCCCACAATACAAACATGGCAAGTTCTGTCAGGACCATTGAAGGGTGTAGGAAACACCATCAAATTATTGGTAGCCTTTTGCTATAAATTCTTAATGGATTATGGTCAGTTTGGCTGAGAAATTGTCTAGTTGTCCTATATCTAAACTCATTGCATTTTGCAGCTATTTGGTAGTCCATTTACTGTTTGGGAAATTAATAGCTAAGTGTCTTCTTTCAATACGTGCTGCAGTGAGATAACAGAAGAAGAAATATTCAGTTACATGGTTACATAGGATCCATTGATTGTTTGTCATGTGTAAGTGCAAATATATGAGTATAAACATATTACAAATATACTCAGACACTTCTACTGCAAACTTAAGAACATGCATAGAAGCAGGCATGAACTGTGTGCACTTAGATCATCTTCCTGAGGGGTTAAACTGGTCTTGGGAGAGCTCTCTCCTCTCCTCTCCTCTCCTCTCCTCTCCTCTCCTCTCCTCNCTCTCCTCTCCTCCTCTCCTCTTTTATCAGATGTCTCCAAATAGAAGATAAATTTTAAGTAAGATTAATATGTCAGTGCATACATGCAAAAAAACCCCCAACCAACTCTTACTCCGCTGTTGTGGTTTCTCATCTTCAATTGACCTGACACTCAGCTGTTGACAACACATACTGCATCCACACCTCTGCCACCAGAAAACCTGTCAGTTACGACTTTTTCCACGTGGTTGCAAATTCGGGTCATATAAATGACCAAGGAAATATTCGCCCCTTGCTTGAGAATACCAAGTAATCATTAGAAAAAGAGAAAGCTTTAAGCATTTTACAGCATTTCTTTTCACTTGGATAAACTGTTTCTAGAAAAGTTCTTGCTTATTGTTTGGTTTGTATTTTATTTCTTCTGATATATGGGATTCTTCTATCATGGACCAAGCTGGTAGAACTGTAAATAAGGAACTTCTTAGGAGTTATCTGTGACATCAGAACAAAAGATCACTCAGTTACACTTAAGGAAAAAGTATCACTGCACTTTAGTGAAATCATGTGCTGGAAACTCAGGCAGAGTAGAAGCTGTGATTTCTAGGTACCCTGCCTA
Organism: Leptocoma aspasia; assembly: GCA_013399835.1. Lineage (NCBI taxonomy): Eukaryota > Metazoa > Chordata > Aves > Passeriformes > Nectariniidae > Leptocoma > Leptocoma aspasia. The sequence continues at coordinate 302,810 of VXAX01006439.1, forward strand.
TTACTCTTTGCATGAGTCTGTCAGCAACCAGCAACTGAAATTTGACTTTCACTTTCTTGTGAATTGAAAAAACTTTGGATGTTGAGATCCCACAGGTCTGTAGGCCACAGCTCATGACTGAGAAAAGCGATGTGCTTCACCATCTTCACTAATTTTGTATTGCAAGGGCTGTGGTGCTTACCCAAAGTTGTTAAACTCACCTTGCAAACTCTTTAAAGACATTATAGACGCGTAACCAACGCTAAGGACAATTAAGAACTACAAGTGCAATTGCCCATGGAATCTGCATCTGGCAGCCTCCCGAGTACTGGTGGGGTTGTGCCAACTCTGCAGGACTGACTTAGGCTGACAAATTTCAGGTTGACTATGGCACCTGCAGGAAAAATAGAAAGAAAAAGGGGGATTAAAAGAAAGGAATATGGGATTTGTTTTTCTTTGCTTGTTTGGTTTTGTTTGTGTGTGTGACCTTTTGGTGGGGTTTTTTGTTTCTTCTTAAAGTGGTAAACTAATTCTCAATGTCAAAATACAGTTATAGTAATCAATCATAGCTTAAAGCTTAAAAAGTCTATTGAAAATTTAAGAATGCACGCCTAGTGCTTAGATATGCCAATGTAGTTTTCTTGTTTTCCATGCACAAAGCTGTCAAAATGCATTGGACTGCAACAAAAAGGATTGGCCACTGCACTGAAAAGATTTGAGAGAGCCCAAAATACAGAGCTGGACTGCACAGGTGTCATGGATCTGCTTCTTCTGTTTTGAGGGGTGTTGTCTCTGAAAACTTTCTCCCTTATCTCTAAAGATAGGAAGGAATTCTTGATGATCCATAAAAGAAGTGGAAATGATGTCTTGTTGTATAGTCTGGAAAAACCTTTGGTATAAATTTATTTGCAGCATATAGAGGTAGTATATAACTAGCTTGCTTATTTGTTTATTTTTTTGTCACCTAATAAAATAGACATTTCCCCTTACTCTGTGTGCTTTCTTCTTCCAAAGCCTCACTGATCTTTTTTGTTTGCTCTTGCAGGAGAGTCCAGTAAATTTCTTCTTTTTTTACACTCTGTTCTACTGAATTCAGTACTAATAGCTCCATTCATCTTTACTCAGGCTGTTCTGTTTGACATCTGGAGAAGCACTCTTGTGTATCGTTGTCTAAATATAAACAAGCATGTTTGTTAAGTCTGCAAAGTTAACCACTCAAAAGTTAGAAGATGGTGAACTTACACTTTCAAAATGTTCATACATTGTCTTGTGCACAGGTTACAAAAAAAGTTTTACACTGTTGCTGCTTTTTTAATAAGACCCTGAATCAATTGAGTGAAATCAATACTTTTTTATTTATGTAGCATAAAGTTATTCATGATTCAAATACATCCAATATAGAGTTATTAATTTATCCTCGAATGGACTAATTGTGTTTTCATCAGAAAACAAAATATCTCGATCTTTCTTGTACATTAAAGAATGTGCTTTCATGACAGTACAATAAAATCAATCAGTATTGATTCTGTGCAGGGGTCTAAGCAGAAGTGGCACAGGATAAGGTACCCACTTATTTTGTATGTCCTTTTGGAAACATCTGGGTCATGACTCTCCAGAACATTTAGGAATTACATCCGGCTGAGCAAATTTTCTGACTATTATCTCCTGCCATCAGAAAATGGGAAGGATAGAAAGCCTACTCAGAAAGTGCAATGTGAAATATTTTGAAAAATATAAGCTAGCTTAAAATGTCAGACTTGGGGGAGTTGTTGCACAGGAGTGGCTAAATGTTCTGGGTGAATACAAGATAGTGCACAAATGTACAGTCACGATGGATTGTACAAAGAAAAAAGAATCCCTACATTATAAAAGTAAAATAAGGTTATCTTTCTTTAATATTTTTTAAATGGTAAAGCTATTTAAATTATAAATTTAAACCAAAATTAGTTCTTTGCTTTCAGTAAAAAATGCACAACACTAGATCATCCAGAAAGGGAAATAAAAACACAAGCAGAACAAAAGGATCATTGGAAGATATATGGCTTGGAAAATTACACCTAATCAATTGAAGTCTGGCAAAGTAATGAATGACTAAAATCAGGGTGTTGTAAGGGGGAACACTAGTTTGTTATTGCCTGCTATAAAATAATCATTGAAAGAGAACATTTTGCTTTGTGTTTCCATACAAAAGGATGTTATGGTTTCCAAATCAACTGATCCAGCTGCAATGAAATGCTGATGCCTCTGTACTATGTGCTGTTTGAGGAAGGGATAATGAACTTTTAATTTCTTCTAAGGATTAATTACAACTCCCAGCCTGAAAAATCACTCTTGTGTGGCATTCATTCTTGGCGTGCCACAGATAGTACATAAAGTATTGTCATTCCAATTTAAATTCCACTGTGCACCTACTTAATGTCTGTAAAACTTTCTTTTTTATACTTCTGGTAATTATGCTTTGCATTGGGTGAATTCATTGCTTTCACTTGGTGGGGAGAGGGCAAATACAGCAAAAATTAAAGATATTTCTAATTTCTAACTGATTCTAATTCTTTTTGTTTTCTGTTACATTCCAACTGGCTTGCTGCTTGTGTTGTTGGGTCAACAATGATTTTTAGATTAATTCCTTATTGACATTGAAATAGTTAGAAACTAGTAAGCTTCCGAACCCACAGAGATTTGCCCATCAGTTTGAATCTTGCACAAACATCTTGTAATTCTTCCATCTTCTCTTTCTTTTATTTTCCTTACAACAGAACAATTTTGCAAAAGGCTTACTTCTCGAGGAAAGACTGCTTTTACATGCAGTGTCAATTAGATTTAATGGTAGCAGCCATGATAATGCCAAGGTTTAATACAGACACTGTAGCTACTGTACATTAGCTGTCTTTCACTCCCCTTCTTTCAAACATAAGAGGTTTGTAAAACTGTGGGCATTCTCCTTCAGAGTGAAAAACAGTGTTGGTGGATCAAGGCCCTTACAAAGTAATGTGAAAACCTCTACAGTGTAATGGGATGGAGAACCACATAAGTAATTTCTTCAATTCTTGCATTATATTTCAATGTTTGAGTTCAGGCTCATTCTGTCTTGTCTTTTTAGCTCTGCATGCCTGTTCTGTGGAGAGTGAAAAAAGTATTGGTATGGAAGTAAAAGTATTGTGACATTCCCTTGAAGTGTGAATACAAACATATTACTATTGATGGCCATTTCCCTATTACACCTGGTTCTTTACCTTGCTGGCTTTATTTAAAGTATCTTAGGGCATTTGTGTCATATCCAGAAACAAATGTCTTAATTTTTTCTTAATTTAAATGAATAATTAATTAAGTAATTAATTTAAAATTTAATTATTTTTAATAATCCTTAGGGTAATCTTGTTTCTGTGCATCCCTGAATAATTTACAGTGTGATAGAAACATGCACAGTCACTATTTGACTATTGAACTCCCAAGAAGCCCTTGGGTGTGTTTATGTTTGTGTGTGTTTGCCCTAAAATTCATAGCAGCTGCTTCCCTAGCAGGGAAAGAGAAGTACATCTAAACAAAGGCTTGGCCTGTGATAGTTTACACCATGGAGCAGAGGTAACATTGAGGTGAAAACCTTGCTATCATTAGAAGAATGTGAGAAATGGTGTAGGAAATCATGTAAGATACAATTTGTTGAGTTTGAAGGAAAAATTGAAATAGGAAAACCCTGACTTTGCAAAGAGGCCCTGGATCGATAATTGCCAAGACCCAAATGTAAGGAAAAGAGAGTAGGTCAAGGAGTCACAGAGTAACAAATCCTTCGGCATGCATATAACTCCCAGCTGTATTTAATGTCTATGTACATGTAGCACATGATGTTCATTCAGAAACTCAGATTTTAAAATTACTTTCATTGATTTAACAGCATGGTCCGTAGGCAAATCTGATGTTTGACATAGGCTATGTCTGTACTAGCAAAAGAAATAGTGCCAGGGAATGCTTTTGGCCACTGGAAATCATCTTCTATATAGTTAAATTGTTAAGGTGATCTATGGCACATTTTTGCCATGGTCAACTAGCACTTGCACCAGCCTCTCCTGGACAATGGTAGGGAATGGGTGCAGGCCAGCGACCATTATCCATGAGCAGTTTGTGTGTGACCACCATCTGTTGCAGGGTTAGAAAGCTTGATGTTATAAATGTAGACTGTTCGGTGCTGGAGGGCAAATTTAAGCATACTGACAGATTTCTTAGAATTAATAACAAAAGTTGTTGACATATTGAGACAAAGAGCTCAAGAGAAGGGTGATTTGTGTTCTGAAACTTTGTGGCAGTTCAAAAACCTTGCTTTGTTGTTCATCTTGTAACCTGACTTTCTCTGAAATTATATCTATGAATTTAAATGGGAGGAAAAATATATCAGGAAGATGCACCTCCTTACCTGTTCCCATATGAGGGTTTCAGCATGTCAGTATCATCATCTCCAAGGAGGCTGGACCAGATAACCCCACTGTGGTCCCTCCCAGAAGATTCTGTGATCTAAGCAGAACCCAAATCATCAGTTACAGGCTGCAAGATTGACTTTGTGGAGAACTGTTGGCAGACACCAATCACAGCACACACTGTGAGACAGGAACAGTTCCAATTTATAACCAAGGCTAGCCTCACGCACCCTGCAGTTCATCTTAAGGGCATTCCTGCCCATGTGCACACAGAATTTCACAGAAAGAGAAATCCAGAGAAGATAACCCTGTCCCACTTTGAAAAACAAAAAACCTTTCATTTTGAATGTAACCCTTTTCTTTACAGGACTTTGTGAAAGACACATAATCTAAAAATCTTTTGAGTAGCAAAAATCATTTGTCTCTTCTTACTCTTGTAGATAATGAGGATCACATTTGTGTCATATTTAGCTACACATAAAACAGCTACAATACAAAATATTAAGAAGGACTTCAGAAAGTTACTTCACTTCTTAAATAGAAGAGCTTTGACTGCAGCCTAAAAAAATTTGAAAGTTTAGCAAGAGATGCATCATGAAAAAGATCATTTTCCCATCTGTTTAGCTAGCAAATCTTGCTCACCATCATAAGTTTAAAATGGTGTAACAGATATGAATATAACTCTCTTTTCTGTTCACATTAATTGATTTTCATTTTGAAAGCTTATGAAAAATGTAGAGTTCTCAAATAAGCCTGAGACAAACGTATGATCAAGATCCAGATCAGAAAATATGCTGTTTAGTACAAGAGGCATCCCTAGATGTTGCTGCAATAAGTTTATAAGACTAAAAAACTATTTCAATGTCTTTGTAATGTGTGTAATAACAGTTGATTGATTGGCTTCCCAAATGGGATGCTGGAAATATATGACATAGACTCCTTTATCAGTTAGCTGATTCAGATTTCATGTCTGAAAATTAAACCTGGTCTCATTAAACTGAAGTTCAGATTGGAAAAGTGACAGCAAAAAGAAAACCATAGGGATCCCATGTTCACAGTCTCTCAGTTATTTCACAGGAGATCTGTTCCCTTTTTCCTAATTGCTACTTCTACTGAACATACCATTGAGATCTGAAATTCAAGTTTCTATCTGTCATTATTAGAAATATAGAAAGTGTGCACCCAGAAACTACTTAAACTAGCATGCACAAGAGAGGAGCCGGTATATATATGTACCAGTGGGGATTCTCACTTACAAAAAATGGTAGCTGTACAGACTTACTTAGCAATAAAGAAATGCAGTGCTGGATATCCTAATATATAAATATGTTTAGAAATTGCCTGTGCTAAAACTCTGTCAATTGTGAAATTATTGCAGACAGAGAGCTGAGTCTCCTGTGTATTTTACAGAGCAGTTAGGTTTTCATTTATTTTTACTTACAGAGCTTTTTAGTAAGCACAGCAGAGCTTTTCCTGGGTGGTGAATCTGAATACAGAGATCTAAAGTACACAGTGAAGCACAGAATCGCAGAATCACAAAATCACACAATCAGTTAGGCTGGAAAAGACCTTTGAGGTCATTGATTTCAAAATATGACCTAACACCACCATGTCAATTAGACCATGGCACTAAGTGCCACATCCAGCCTTTTCCTAAACACCTCCAGGGACGGTGAGTCAACCACCTCCCTGGGCAGCCCATTCCAATGCCCAATTTCCCTTTCTGTCAAGAACTTCCTAATGTACAACATAAAACTCCCCTGGCACACGTTAAAAATGTCCTCAAGCTCCCATCCCATTATCTTACAAGGATGATGAATCCTGGCAGTCTATTACAGTCCTCTCCGGACATCCCTGCCATTTTAGCTTAATCTGCCATCCTCTTCCTCCTCTCTGTGTTTGCTCTTTCCTCTTCCCCAACCCCATAGGATAGTGACTATTAAAAAAGCAACCAAAAGAGAAACAAACCTGCTCTTTCCTGACTCTAAAAGTGTGACTACTGCATCTTTGTTGTTCTTAGTTGCTCTAAAAAAATTACTTATTTTCCTTGTGGCTTTATGTACATATTAACAAGACCTGCTGAGATGGCACTAGAAAATGTTTCAGAGAAGCAGCTTTGGTTGGAGTCCTTCCACTGACCTCCCTGATGCTTTTGGTTGGTAAAGCCCAAACTGGGTAAACGTGCTCCAGGAGAACATGTTCATGCTATGATAAAAAGTTCAGAATAATTGATTACAGATATTAGTAGAAAGCATCTGTGGAAACAGTGCAATTGTCAGGTTTAGTTCCCCTCTTCTCCCAGCCTGCAATTTTATTCCCAGTTTTACAATAAAACTTCCTAGATTCAGAGCTAAGGACCATGTTCACCAGAGAGGAAACTGTATTTAATCTTTTATACTTGAAAATGTAAAAAATTTTACACTTCCTATTCCAAAGAATATGTTTATAGCATAAATACAAGCTGCTATTCTCCTTTTCCCAGGAAGAAGAAAGATTTTTTTTTTATAGTCAAAATTTTTTGAACTCCCAGACTTCAGAAGTATCCAGATTGTAGCTCAGTCTGTAGTAAACTGGTTGTGTGAGCAGGAATTACTATCTACTTTGTCAATTTGGAGATTTTCTTTGTTGAAGGAGAAGATTTTGACATATATAGTGATGGAGATTTTGCTCTGAATCTCTGAAATTAAACATTAGCCTCACATTTCTCTCCTATCTTTCCATATACCATATTCCAATTATGAGTATTGTGTAGACTCAGTGCTGGCTGGATGTCTCCAAGCCATGACTTATTCTTACATGGTGTCTAGTCTGAGACAAAACCTCACTCTAGGAATTTTAATAAGACTTTTTTTTATTCTACATTTACATTGCTCCTCTTTATTTTACTCACAATTTCCATTATGACATGCACTTTTTGCTTGCTGCTTGTGTATGAAAGTATCTCACTTTGTGATGTTTTTATATGCAAGAATTTTATAGGAGGGAGAAACAAGAGGCTGATCCATAATTCTATACTGTTTGAAAGCCAGTTCTTTCCTGCTCAATAGCAAGCAGATGGCTAACTTCCCTTTTACTATATTATTTTCTTGAGCATGCTTATGTCCTACTATACGTTATAAGGCAATAGCTGGATGTTTGCTCTTCCTGCAGAAGAGAATGACAGACTGGATTTGTGTGTGGCATCTCGTTTTATTCTAGTATCATCAGACTCCTTTCTAATTTTGTCCCATTTGATTATTTTTAATTAGTTTCTCCACATTTAATTGCCAGTTCTCCTACATTTCACTGCTCTGAGAACACAGTGAACACTTATGAATCCAGTGGTGAAATGATTCTTAACCTTAATAATGCAAGGTCAAGACATTGCTAGTGTCTGCTATTAGAATATTTGATGTACTAGAAAATTCAACAAAGATACTTTTCACACTGCATTTGCAGTTTCTTACTAGGTTTTGCCACTTTTTAGACAGCAAAAATGACTATTTTTTTAAAATGGAGATCCTATATGGATTTTGATGATTGTAAAATCTGCTTTACTGAGGACATCAGAAAACTCTGACTGTGTTTAGATGTCCACATAAAGCGCTTTAGACAATTTGACTGCTGTTTAAAATAAATTGGTTTTTAACTGATCTCATCACTGGCCTACTTTTATGTAGTTATTATTATTATTATCGTTATATGATAAAGCTCTGGAAAACAGAGTGTCAGCTACAGGTAGATATTTTAGCTCTCAGTACCTCTTCACCTTCACCTTCTTGGCCTGGCTTAGAGTTTTCTGAAGATTTCATGCTGGAAGTTTTATTATATCTTTCTTTACTTAAGAATACATGAACCATTATTTGCAATTTCTGTGATAGTTTTTGATTCTAATTACTAATGAAGAGGTGCATTATAAAGAAGAAAAGGCTCAGAAGAATAAACTGAGACAAACACCTCTGCACATCTCTTAGCCTCATTGCTAAGACTGCTGCTCTGTCTGTGCTTAAACTCAATATGTTGATAACCATTCTTTACACAATTTTCTTTCATTGTGGTCATAATGCCATGGAATCACTTTCCCCTTAATGTGAATTGCTTCTGATTGCTTGCTGCCTGCACCCAGTGTCTGTTTTATTATGTCTGAAATGAGCTGTCCTTTTGTACCATCCTAACACCTCGCTCTCTTCTGGGTTCACCTAAAGCATATTAAGATCTACTAAGAACATTGAAGTTCCTGTAATTGTGATTTCCTATTTCACTGTAAGAGAGGTGGAAGACAGTACAGAATTTTCAAATACCTATATCTTTGATATGCCATCTCCTATATTCCTTTTTCCTATGCCTCTTCTTGACTCTGGCATAGGCAAAGAGGGAAATTATTGATGGAAGCATTATCTTAGAGTTTCTGAATTTTTGTCAAATGTTTAAGCAGACAAAAATGCTTTTTCTGATGGCCATATTTTTGCTTGGAAAGCATTAATTCTGTTTACTCATAGCAAAATTAAAATATTTCTAGGATTATGTTTAAACTTTTGGGATTAATTTTTGATTAATGACCAAAAAGGATAATCTAGCCATCAAATACATTTTATAAAAATACATTACTGTATGAAAACAATGTAACTACCAGATCCATGCTCAGCATAGATAATGGTAAGGAATTTGTTGGAGAATGTATTTAAATTGAACATGCATTTTGTCATACATGGTTAAAAAAACTGGTTAAAACTAATAACGGATTTCTTTTCAGGAGACTTAAAGGGACAGCAATATTAGTCACAATTACTTACAAAAATCCTCTCAGTACTGAATTAGCTTTCCATGAAAGTAAAGTAAGTTAGTTTAATTTAGTTTAAGATTGTGTCTATGATAGTGATTTGAGAGAATTGTTTCCTGAATGTTATCACACAAAAAATATGGGTAATTTGAAGGGACTGATAAGCAAAGCTGTAAGCTTCCATATTCAAATACACAGCATCAGATTTTGCTTTATAAGGAAGAATATTTCTACCAAAATTCAAACTATTTTGAATTGTGACGTCTCTTTTGCTCTTCCTTAAAAAAAGTCTTTCTTTTCCAGGGGTTCTGCTATTATGCATTTTCTTTTCTAAACCAGCATGTGATAAATAATTGTTTTTACAGCATCAGATTCCTGTAGGAAAATAATAGCTCTATTTTAACTGAGAGATATTTTTCATGACAAAAGAAGAAGGACTGACATTTTAATAACAAGCAACAGCAATGTGAATTCTAGGGATGCAGTAGAAATAATGATATGATACAATAATTATCTAAATGGTTAACATGCTTGCCAAAAATTCGTTCAACAGTTATTTATTACAAAACTGAAGCGAACAATGATAATTAATAGACCAAGGCTGGCAAACATTAAAATCTACAGTCATATGTAGATTATTATCTATATAATTTATCAATTCTTGACAATGTAAAGCAGATTGCACAGGTTTCTTACATGGAGTAGAAAATATTTAGACAACTAGGATGAGCTGAAGGACTTACAAAACTCTGCATCATCCAGCACATGAGCTCTTGCATATTGGCAGTTGAAAACCATTCAAAATAAGGAGAACTTAAGGCTCCCATCATTTAAATAGAAATTATTATTCTAAATACTTTCCCTCCACATAATTCAAACACAACGTATAAAATTCTGCTATTTAGGCATCTTCACACTGGCTTTGCAAGATGGAGTTAACAAGGAAGCCTCACAGTTTGCATGTTTCCCAAGGCAAGATGTCTGTAAGTGGGGGCTGTCTGCCAGCATGTTGGAATCAACCTTGAGAAATTTTAGTGATTGTGTTCTCAGCCCACCAAAAGCTGCAGAGCCAAGCTTCCCCTCTCCAAGATCCCAGCATGTCCTGATCCCTGGAGAGTTCAGTAGTGGAGGACCAGCGCCCAGTCACTCAGCAGAAAGTGGGTCATAGCCAGCCGAGTCATGGCATGCGCAGCCAGACTTGCCTGCTGAGTCACAGTTCCCATGGCAAGACGAATTTTGCAAGGAAAACATATATTTTGATTTATAATTTGAATTCTATGACTCTTAGTTATACCAAGTTAGCCAAATTGGGTCAAATCCATGGGAAATGCCATGTTATTAATTGTTGCGGTGCTTAATTATTTTACNCGTCCCGGAGTGGATCTTCCCTCTCTTCTCCCGACGTTCCTTGGCGCTATAACTCGACTACTGACCCGCGGCCCTGGAGAGGGTGTGCAGGCAGCACCTCCGCCCCTGCTGCTGGGCGCCATCAAGCTGTACCGGGAGAGGCCGCACGGACCGCTGCCTCTGGGGCTGCTGCTAGCTAGCCGGTGGACGTCCGAGGTAAACTGAGGCAGCGCGTCGGTTCATGGAATTAAATTTAATAGTAATAATAATGTTGGGTTAATTTAAGAGTAATTGCTGTTTCTCTTGCAGAAGGATGTGGCTATTTTTTTTTTTTTCCTGCAGTACAGGAGCATAGTAACCTACTCCTCTGATCCTGGAAAGGCAGAGTAATGGGTTGCATATATCTGCACGAACACATGCTCTGAAGCCTACTTGCAAACTGCATGACTTGTAGAAAAACACAGTTAATAGCTGCCATAGACTTGGTTGCTCTGCTAGTTTTGGTTTGGGTAGAGCTAATTTTTTTTCATACTGTCTATACTGGCTGGTATGGGGCTATGTTTTGGATTTGTGCTGGAAACATCAGGGATGTTTTCATTATTGCTGAGCAGTACTTCCCCAGAGTCAAGGCCTTTTCTGCCTTTAACCCTGCTCCACCTGCCAGAGAGGTGGGGGTGCACGCGGAGCTGGGAGAGGACAGAGCCAGAACGCCTGACCACAGGGATATTCCATACCACAGGGTGTCACGCTCAGCACATACAACTGAGGAAATAAGGAGAAAGGACGGGATGTTCAGAATTATGGCTTTTGCTTTTCCAACTTACCATTATGCATGATGGAGCCCTGCTTTCCTCGGCATGGTTGAACACCTGCCTGTCCATAGGAAATGGTGAATGAAAGTCTTGTTTTGCTTTGCTCTGTGAGGCTTTTGCTTTATCTATTAAACTGTCTTTGCCTCAACATACGTGTTTTCTCACTTTTCTCTCTGGTTCTCTCCCCACCCCACTGTGAGGGGAATTAGTGAGCAGCTGTGCGGGGCTTATTTGCAGCTCTGGTGAAGCCATGATAGTTGCACATGTATAAAGTGACAATCAAGACTTTTCTCTGCAGAATGATGAGTTTCAGTAACATGACATTGAAAGGCTACATCTTCATGAAAGGAAGTCCGGGTGACTTTATAGGTCGTAAGGAAGACACAGAAGCATATTGCTTGGAACTTCTGGATGATATAGTTCTCTGCTTGAAAACTCCATTAAAGAGTGAAACATCAAGCAGCTAAATAATCCAGGTAAATTTGCAGAGGTAGCATGTTTTCAAGATGCCGTGTCACTTGATTTTATAAGAAAAACTACTGGGGCAGAAACACTTCTTTGAAAGAAATTGACCTGAAAGAGAACACCTTCTGCCGTTTCTTTATTCATCTGTAAAATACTAACGAGTTCTGCTGCTCTAGACAAAGTTTCCCTGTTTGTGAAAATATTAAATGAAACTGTGAAACCTAATTTTCAAAGAGTTAAAAGCTGGACACAAGGTCCCAGGGTTCTACATATAGCTGTCAGGTACTATTGTATGAAAGAGCCATGCAGATAAATACTCATGTTCCAAAATTGTCCTGGATTTATTTTGAAAACACAGAATATATTACTTTGTATCACTGAATCAAATACATACCCATATGTATGCATAACTTAATTTACATATCTACATTTATAGACATATATGGCTTTTTCCAATTTTAGCCTGAATATATCAGAGCAGCACAGTAACCTGTGGTTAGTCAGACTATATGCTCTTCCTGTTTTCCTTCTCACACTTTCTCTCTCTTTTTGTTTTCAAATTTGTTTTCCAATACAGAGCACTGGAATAATAGCCAAATTGCTTTTTTTTGTTTCTGGCAATAAGTGGATAATTACATACTGTAAGTTAAGACACCTAACTGTTGGAGGAGCCACCACTTTCAGTTTTCTGCATTGAATTCCTCTGCACAGAAGCCTTTGTTTATTTCTCCCCTTCTATTTGTAGGGGAATCTAATAAGTAGACTAAACTTTTGAGCTAGATAAACAGCCATCTTATTGGATTTTTGTCCTACTATGCTTGCTCTTGTGTTTAAAGAAAAAAGAAAAAAGGTAGTTTGAGAGCTTGATTCTGATATTCCTGCTTCCAATAAAGAAGATTCAGGGATTTCTTTCTACCTACTGGCAGGCAAAGGTGTATCTGGTAGTTGGGAGAATAGAAGTTCACAGCTAAATGACTATCCCAGTGAGCAATGAGAGAGATTTGAATAGAGAAATATTCTAACTTCAACAGATTTTACAAGAAAATATTTGAAATTGTTGAGCATCTACATTGCATAACTTATGCCCGGGGGAACACTGATTCAATTGGTGAGTTCTTGTGGTATTTGAAATTTGTAGATAGAAAATATAGCTAATGGCAGAAATCTGGAACTCTGAACACAGGAACTGGAAATAGATAAACTAAATGTGTTCATGAGAGTGGTGTCACATCTGTGTATTTGTGTTTATCCAAATGATCTGGAGGTGACAAAGCAGTGTGTCAATAGTGAAATGCCACTCCATTTGTCTTCCCTTCTTGTTCTTTCCATCAGTCTTTGCTGATCATTTCTTGTTGTCTGCAATACAAACTGCAAACACTTCAATGTCACTACTGTCTTTATACGACACCTTTGTCCAAGGCATCTCACTTCTCCCTACATCTTCAAATTCCACAGAATACAAACCAAAGCAATTTTTTGCAATACTGACCATATTTATTTATTCATTTACATCCTTTTAGGTAAGAGCAAATCAATTCCTTTAGCTGTTAATTGTTTTCGTGTGCAAATATAGTCTACCTCACTTGCAGCAGAAACTGAAAGATGATTCTCTTATGAAAAGTCATTGACATTGCCAGACATTGCCGCATGAAAATTTGCTCCAAGAAAAGGACTTTTGCTAACCTATGCTATTTTTGTTGTGAACTGGGATGTGTAAGTTTCAAAAACAGAGTTATAGATGCTGAAGTTTAAACTGGTAAGAATAAGAATAGTCTGAGAACATCAGCCTCCTCTCTTATTCCATAAATGTGAATGATAACTGACATGCTGGGGGATAAGAGACTTAACTTTGTCTAATAAAAGTCATTTTCCACTGCTCCTTTTTAGGAGTCAGAAATAATTTGTTTCAAAACGAATTTTAAACTTTTTACATATAATGTGGACAAATTCAGTGACCGTTTTTTTTCTGAGATGTAGATTCATGTCAAAAGGGAGCTGGAAACACTGAAAATTATCTAATGTAACTATCCATTTTTCCAGATGACAAAGAAGGGGACTCATGGCCTCAGTCCCAGCCATTCATCTTATCAGATATTCATCCCTTGTTTTTTCATTATTATGGCCCTTTAAAAATATATCTTTTGTATTCAGAATTTTCTCCTGCATTGAGAGGGCATGAAGTTTTATTAAAGGTTTCAGTGACTTTCTCAGCATGGTGAGGTTCTCTAAAATTGTATTCCACTAGCCATAAAATTTACCTGTGATCACTGACTATAAGGGAAAAGTTACTAACCCAGGCTGCTGATACAATCAGATAAGCTATCTGAAATTATCAGTGTAACTGAATGCTTAGAAAGACAGAAAGAGGGAAAATATACGGTTCTTATTTGTGCCTCAGAATGACTTGTTCAGAGGACGGTTCACTCAAGTGTCTACTTAGTATTCTGTGAAAAACATTACCCAGAAATTTTTGAAATAACTTGAGGACTTTGAAAAAGTAATTTCAGTGTGGTTCACTGCATGAAAACAAAACAGTAAAATCTCTAGATGAGAGAAGTAATACTTTAACTTAATGAAACTTATATTAAAAATACTCCAGGTTTTCTAGTCCAGCATCTTTACCATCTGTGAATTCAGATATTCCAGATGTTTGCACATAATGTATCATGTTATCCTCAGTATTTGCTGTAGCAGAGAACAATTTATTGATTTTTGTAAGAACTTTCTTAGAAACAAAGATGTAAACTTTAAACTACTTTTGAATAAACTTCCCCAGTAAGTTATTAACTCTAAATTGTCCACAATTTAAATTGCTCACCATGACAAACATACTTGAGTAGCTCCTTGCATTGAATCCTTATAATGACTAACAAAGTCCTGTTAGCAAGATAATGATGACTCTGTCAGGTAATTTTTATTGCATAGTGCCTCCCTTGTTAGGGAAGCCCTTTAGAGCTTTCTGAAAGGGACCTGCTGATAATCCATGCAAAGTATTGTGTGGAGTATGAATGTGAACATATGGATGATGCCTGTTAAATTTCACTACAAGTCATCTGGAAGAGAAGACAACGTCTGTTTGAGTAAATACAGAATTTGGTTGGCAGTCTACTGTCATTCCAAAACCTAGGCCGTCTGGTGTCTGGGAAGCAGGGAAAGAGGCACATCCCCTGTGCTCAGGAGAACACCTTCACCAAACAGCACAGAATTGTGCTCTGTATGTAGCTCCAGATTGGTGAAAGACAGCTTGTTTGACATTCAAGGGGATGAAATAGCACCAAGAAGAGCTTTCTCGAGCTGCTTTCATCTTTGCCAGCTTGCAATGTCATCATGTATTTCTGGCAAACAGAGCTTGCATCAGTTCAGTTGACAGGTCCTCATGAATTTTAATATCTAAGCTCCATATTCATGTTAGGAGCATTAATGTTCCCTGAAGCCTTTTTATTCTAGGAAGAATATAAATATTTCAGAAATTACTTTCCATATATTTGTTCATGTATGTTTCTGTATGTATGTGTCTATCCACATGTGTAACATTGCTTACACATCAAATTTTTGCAAAAGTTAAAAATTCTTTTTGTCTTGACAAAAGTAAAATGGAAGCACTAGTTTGTGTCTCTTATCCTCCAAGGGGACAGTATGTTTGGATTTTTTAAATGAACTTGTCTTTTTCTTAGAGTGGAAAAGGTCAAAAATTTTGTGGGAACACATATCATGTAATATTAAATTCAGGTTACAAATCTGAGGACTGATCCCCAACTGGGATGAAATGGCAAAACTCCAATGGAGTAGGGAAAAGGATCTTGGCCTTATACAGACAGAGACTGCATCCTTTTCAAGAGGCAATGCTTTATAAAGAGGCAGCAAAAGACAAAAACTCATGAAAATAGAAGTAGTTTTCCATGAAATTTGAGGATAGAAGCACTGTGGAAAATTAGATAAAACATCCATGCTCAGGAATATAAAAGGCATTAATAAGAATTTCCTCTTTTCTTATGTTATATTAAGAAATCTGACAAATATTAAGAGGAGCAGAATTAACCAAGCAGAATTAAAACCATGCTCTGTTTTTCAAGTCATTTGGTCATGAGGCTGCCAAAGATTTTTGTTAAGGTGCTTCTTAAGTACCTTCAAATAGAATGAAGGAAAAAAAGCCCAACCCCAAACCAACAAAACCACAACCACTGGGAACTTCCTATTCAGCTGTTTGTTTACTGAAAATGAATAAATAAGAATTACTAATAAACTCAAATATATATGTAAAGGGTATCAATTGGTTATAATACAAGATACAGTGACACACAGAATCATAAATCTTCTAAGTGAAAGGTGAAGGTAAAGGTCAGAAGTCTAGAGTAAAGTATATAACAACTGTGCAGAGTGCAATGATGTCTTTGGGAACACTTGCTGAAAATGTTCTTATCCAGCAATGCAACTGCTGTAACCCTAAAATTGTTCATGAAGTGGGAATTCTTTCACTGAGTAATTTTGTGTGGGAAAGACTCAGAAAGAGCATTCTCTAAAAGAGGAGTTTCCTTTCACCCAGCAGCAGACTTCCAACGCATCTCTTGACTCCTGCTTGTGCTTTGTTCTGAGGGGAGGGAGAGGGACATCAATCTCTACCGATTTTCCAGTTCTCTCAGCACAGGCTGCTGAAATATTCAATAAAATAGAGAGCCAGACTCTGAGAAGTGAATTTGTAGCATAGCTGTTATGTCATTTACACTGTCAGTGAGAGTTTCAAGTTCCAGTCCCATGCCTGTGACTACCTGTGTCTTTATAAAACAATAGGTGCTATGTCTGCAAGCTCCAAAAGGGTTTGAAATACAGTCAAAACTAAACATGGCTTTTGGACATCCTGGTTATGTCCACACTAGGTGATAATGTGCAATAGGCTGAATATTATTATTATTATTATTATTATTTATTACTACTCCTTTCCTTAGTCTAGCTATTCACCAACTTGAAAATTATTTCAAGAAGCGAAAATCAAATAATTCCATTTGAGGTGGTATGAAATGTTTTATTTCAATTATAAGTTTAAATTGCAATTTATCAATCACATTTCCAGGCCATCATTTTGGTGATAACAGTAATAAATATCATTCAGAAAGCAATTTGTGGCAACCTGTTTTTGGGGGTTTGACTGTTGTAGCAAGAACACCTCAGAATATGTTGGAGGTGGGGAGAGCTGTAACAGTGGATTAAAGAAAAATGTTTTCAGAGATAAAATAATGAAGGAATCCTACTAGGATTTACTAAAGTTTGTACAGATGAATGACAAATCAGGTTCAAAATGTTGTCATAAACCCAAAAATCTGTCTTAAATATTTAAATAGAAGCTATAAATTGGTTACAAAGGATGAAATTTTATTTGGCTTTTATGCAGCAGCTCTGAAGGACTGAATCTGTTTTCTAACTAAAACTATAGGTAAAGATTAAAAATAGCCTACTTCGACTGTGTCCTTCCAGAGAGAGTATGGAACACAGTGTTTTTTAAATTAATTTCTTTTGAATGAAAGGCAGAGATTTTTTTTTGAGCTAGTAACTAGAGAAGAATCATAAAATCATTTAGGTTGGAAAAAATCTTTAAGATCATTAAATCTAAACATAAATTTGGAACTGCCAAGTCCATGCCTAAACCATGTACCTAAATACCACATTTACTGGAGTCTTTTAAATATGTCCAAGGTCTCATTATGTCTCATGTGTGGAAATTTTAAGACATAGTGCCTACAACGGGGACAGTGGAGACATACTACCTATTTCAAGTACTGTAAATGATAGAATCATTATGGAATCATTCAGGGTGCAAAAGACCTTTACGATCCTCAAGTCCAACTGTTAACCCAGCACGGTGAAGTCTGCCACTAAACTGTGCTACACTGAAACATCTTGTAAATATTTTCAGAAATGGTGACTCCACCACTTCCCTGGGCACCCTGTTTCAATTCTTGGCACCTCTTTGCATGAACAAATTTTTCTAGATATTCAATCTAAACATTCCCTAGCACACCTTGAGGCCATTTTCCCTTGATCTTGTTACTTAGGAAAAGTGACCAATTCCCATCTGGCTACTCCTTTCATGTAGTTGTAGCAAGTGAGAAGGTGAGCTTCTCTGAGCTTCATTTTCTCCAGGCCTACCTTATAAACATATTTAAATATTCAAATAAGAAGCTAACTCAAATACATTTATGATCAACTTGTGATTCTTTCATATTTTTAATGAAAGCTATGTTACATTTCTGATCTCTGAATATAGAAGTCTTTAGAGAAAAAAAAAAACCAAACCAAAATCTATAGATGCCCCTGTCTGCTACTAACTTGGCTTTAAAGTCTGAGCTGTGAACAAAAGAATTATTGAAAAATGTAGGTGAGGAAATAAAAAAGTTAAGTACCTTTCCAAATAGATTTTTACATTGTGGTGGGTTGACCTTGAGTGGCTGCCAGATGTGTTATCAATATGATTCTAGCTACAAATAAAAGTGCTATAAGGGCTGTTATGGGAAAGTTAACTCCATCCCAGCCAAACCCAATAGATACTTAAGGTAAACTAACCTGAAGTTCAAACATAGGCCAAGTGTATGCCAAGCTATATGTGCTTAGTCCAAACATAAACTTTTAAAGTGGCTTCTCCTCTGTTCCATTTTGTATTTTTTCATCTGTGCCATTTAGATAAGCTTCCGTAAAGCTGATGCATTGTGCACAGCTACTCAAACCTTTAATATAAAATCACTTAGAGCAAACATCTCAGTGACATGTCATCTCTCAAAATGTTGCTGTGTTTTTAGAAGCTCCTATTTTACAATCAAAGATTTAAAAGGACATGTAATCTACTGTAGCAATATGTCAGAAAAATGCTGTAGATAGAGCTCATTCAAAAGGAGGTTTTGCTCTCCAAACACTATTAATTCTTTGAACCTGTACTTTTAACTATGCTAGGTTTTCCATAACAGTAATTTTGGGAAAGAGATGGTGCTTCCTTGTTATAATAGGGCATAGCTGTGGGATTACATATTTTGGTAAGGTTCAAAAGTAGTATACTATACTAACATATTTTTCCTCTATTTTTATCTTAATCCATGATTTTTCAAGCTGTCAGTAATGGGAATCAAATGAAAATTGACATTAACATAATAGATCTAAATCCCCCAAATCAAACTGCACTGAATTTCAGGGAAGGTGGAGGCTGATCTAATCACAGTTCTCAGCTTCCTTTGCAATGTTGTGTGAACGACTGTCACTATGTGTAGCACTGAAACTCCTCGTTAGATGTGAAAATGAAAAACAAACACAAATGTAGGGAAATAATAAATCCCTCACAATTTATTGATTAACAGCCTTTCAAGTTTTGCAGAATATACAAGGGAAGCATGAAAATAAGGTAGAAAATGAAGATCCCAAATCTACCTTCATTGCCTTTTACTTGTTATTTAGCCATTGTTCCTCATTTATGTGAGTATGTGAGTAGTAAACAGCTTTTAATAATTTATGTTACTATTCAGTTGAAATAGTGGTCTTTCAGAATGGTAAACAAGATAAGAATGTGAAGATAGAAGGGGAAATAAGGTAAAATCAGCACTAATGTGTGCATATCATTTATGGTATGTCAGGTATGACTAGGACACAGCAAGGGAAAAGATTAAACACAAAATGAATGAGCTCATATTCCAGTATGTACAATTAGACATTTTGCAAGCATAGTACACTTAACAAAAACCAACATTTTATTTTCAAATTTTGAGAACTGAATATGGATTCTGAGATCACTGCCTCCTTCTGCTGTAGCAAAGTAGAAGAAATAATTCACAGCTGCTAGGATATTTGGGAGCCAGCTCACATGTCTGACATTAATTGAGATGTTCTGGTACATGGTTGGTTTGTAGTCCACATTGTCAAAAATATAAGGGTCATCTTGGCATTTTAAACTAAGTGTCTGGTCAATTCAATTGGACTTTCTCAACAGTTACTTAGGTAGACACTTTTAGAAGGTGATTTTTCCCTCCTGCCTTAGTTAACTTTCTTAAAATGGGTTCAGCCATTCCCTGGAAGTACCTACCTGTCTTACCTTGTTTCCCTCTTCTTACCAGCTCTTGTTGAACCTCTACAAGGGCATTGGTGATTTGTCTATCACAGTGACATAAAAGCTGAAGTCTTCAGTATTTTCTCTTTTCTCTATTGTTTTATATAATGTGTCTGGGGATGGATGTCTTTTTAAATTTTTTTTAAATTTTCATTCACTTGAATAACCATTTACTGCTTGAATTTATTGCCCAAATGAATTTATATTTGAGGCATCTTCCATGTTTTCAGTATGTTCTTGTACCTTCTGCATCTTCTTTACCTCTTCACATGCTACTAATGGTATTTGCTCTCCAAATTTGAGCATCGTTTTATGAAAACAAACCATGTATCAAACACACTTCTCTTACAATTTATGTTTGAAAATTTGGGAAGATTACTCATTTAAACATTTTTCTCTTTTAACCTCATGAATCTAACTTTGCATTGCCCAATATATTTTCCATTTTCATTGTACATTAACCACTATTAGAATGATCTGATTCTGAAATAGTGACTGCTAATTAAATTACTGCAATTTCCAACTTCAAGTGACTTCCTACAACAGAAGAGCACAGCTGTACTTTATTTACAAGCAGAAAATTTAAATGCCCATTGTCTGTGAAGGAGGACTTCGGCTCATAGCTTTCTATGTAAACAGGTAGTTGAGTACTTTGTCATTCCGTAATGGGATAGGACAAAGGCAGTAGTTAAATAAGCCTGTGGCAAATAAGAGCTCCACAATGATAAATTCTATAGTATTTTCCATCTACTGTAAACATGTGTGTTATAAGCCTGAAGTTTATGAATAATGGCTTCATTTTGAAGTAATTAGAATTCTATGCCATTAACAGCAGGAAGTCTGGATAATTGTATTTCAGAATTAAATGTCTGGGAAAAGACATTTCTGTCTCTATTACAATTATGTTTATGATTAATGACAGAAATGACAACCTCCAATATAAATACAAAACAGCAAAAATTAACTGTATCCATCATGGATGACAATGTGAAAACTCCAGCGAATCAGTAATCATAGGTAAAAAAAAGAGCTTGATAATCTTGTTTTGTTTCATATTGGAATATCCTCATTTCTTTCCCTTATTTTTGAGGTGTAAATCTTCCAGCTGGTTCATATCAGAGTAAACATGAAATACTAGAGTTGATTAGGTGCAAAATGATATATTTTGTAGACCAGTCAAACACTGTTTTGTGGGTGTGCTGGAGCTTATCTTGATGTGGTCAAGGGTGTCATTCAAAAACATCTGTAGAGTAACACAACTAATAGTGTTTATTAGCACAGTATTTCTTGGAGTCAATTTCCTTTTTTCTGAGCTAATAAGTATTGGACTATCTTAGGTGATATGAAGTTTCTTACTAAGCAGATGAAACTGCTTTTGGAGTTGACCTGAATTGGTTTCTTGATGCTTCCACACTCCCAGTTCTAGGAAGAATTATTTTCTCATCTATCACTTCATGTCAACTGCTTCTGTTCCCAAGCAGCACCATGCCTCTGTGTCTGAGATAAAACCTCTACCAGCTGCTGATTAGTCTTGCAGTGGGAAGTCTCCTGAGCTGCACCATGAGGAGCCTGCTGGCAGAGACAGCAGGACTGCAGCCATGGCATAACTTATAAGTCACATTAAGTATGACTGAAAAATTCCATCTCTGACAAAAATGCATCCCATAGCAAACTGTAGACCATGCCAAAGGAGCTGGAGAGCAGCCACATTCCAGATGAATCATTTGCACACTGCTCTCTCCTCCTCCTGCCACATCTACAGGTTAAGGTGGAGGCACATACCTCTTCCCTACTGTTTATATCTTTGTTGACCATGTAGGGTGTTTGCATACAGGAGTTCGTACAGAAGTGGGTAGGTGTGGGTCTGTTCCACTAAGTTCATCAGTGTAACAAAAGCTAAACCAACATCCTCAGGGCATCTGCAGGAAACTGACATTCTCTTCTAGGAGAAGCGGAAAGTTTTAAAAGTGAAGTTTTAAAGTGTCTAAACATATTTTTATTCATCTTACACAACAGACCTAGTCAATACAGAGGCTCTCGACAGGATGCTTTTGTTGAATTGAACTTCACAGTATAGTTTTCTATATTCATCATCATAACAGCCTACATTGATTCTGTTTTTCTTTGTTTAACTGGTTCATGCCTTCCATTCATGACTTCACAGGTAGGTACTGGCTACTCTGTGCTCTGTGTCATGAAATAGGGGTAACTCTGGTATAGCTGATTCCTCTTGCTGGAAAAGGTTTTCTGGTTTGGTTTCTTTTTTGGTGGTTTTTTTTTGGGGAGGGGTGTTTCCCTGAAGATTTTACTGAAAGATATTTTCTCTGTCTCCTTTGTTTTGCTCTTGTTCTTAATTAGCCCTTATATTATCATTTAGGCATTGTTCTAGTAGACCTATTATGTTAGTCAGTTCATCAATCTAAACCTCTCAAGAAGAAGGAAAACTGAAAACTGTCCCATAGGTTTTTCTTGGTAGCTACCAAATAAATATATGCTTTTGGAAGCATGGGCATGTCATTGCACAGTGCCTAAGTTAAGGAGATTGACTGCAAGAACCGGGAGGGTAAGGCCTCCCAGGCAATCAGAAAAAGCCTGCCAGTCAGTGAAGTTTCCTGTATTCTGAAGATATTCAATAAAGTGAATACCCTTAAGTGCCTACACTAGAACTGGGTACCATAGTAGGAAATAACTACTCATGAACATTTTGTAATTATTTTCTCTGTAAGAGTCCTGGCTTGTTCTGTTTATCACTCGTAACACCTTTTGTAGCACCTCTCACTCTCAAGATCTCTGTACTCAGCTAGCTAGGAATATATTCTTTGCCTGTGGGGTTTCTCTTCAATCATATATTAAAAAATGTCTGCACCTGCCACGAATACTCACATTCTGCTGTGCAGGAATAAATGAATACAGGTTTTTGCTATTTGCCTTGAAACACTTTGTACGCACTACTGAGGTGCAGAAACAATGTTGTCTTTACTTTGCAGAGTCCTGCCCCACTGTGCATCAGTTAAGCTTATCAGCAATAAAATAAAAGAAACAGTTTGGTGCCTAATGCAGCCATGTCCAAAACCACCAAAAGGTCACTTTTTTTTGTTTTGTTTTGTTTTGTTTTGTTTTTTGTTGTTGTTTGTTTGTTTGTTTGTTTGTTTTTAGGCAGTTTTTCTTCAAACCCAGGGATTCTGGCTCTCATAAAAGCTGATGATGGGGCGTGGGGNGTTTTTAGGCAGTTTTTCTTCAAACCCAGGGATTCTGGCTCTCATAAAAGCTGATGATGGGGCGTGGGGCACAGGTCAAACTTCAGATCTAGAGATGTAAGAGGCAGTCAAAAGATTACCTCAAAGCCAGATTATGTTTTCTTGCTGTCAGACAAAAAGGTAAATCTGCATGGCCATAGGCATTTCCTGCTGGTAATCCATGTGAGACTGTGATGAATTCTGTATTCTTTATTAGTAGGAATTTCTGCTAACAGTTTCTGTTTCTGTTTCACATACACTAAGTCATGCAGCTGGTTTATACAATATAGTACTGAC
This sequence comes from Leptocoma aspasia, assembly GCA_013399835.1. Lineage (NCBI taxonomy): Eukaryota > Metazoa > Chordata > Aves > Passeriformes > Nectariniidae > Leptocoma > Leptocoma aspasia. The sequence continues at coordinate 326,194 of VXAX01006439.1, forward strand.
CGTGATTTTTTTTCTATTTAATGTTTTAGCGATTACTGAGCTTGTTGTAAATTTGTGCTGCACTTAAATAATGGTTTTGTGTTAATCTTGTTTGTTTAAGCAGTATCTCCAAAAGAGACACGAATTTTTGGATCCATGGCTCAGCTTTTGACTTAGGGTTTTATCTACCTATTTTGTTAAATGAGTAAGTTTATATATAAAACTAACAGATGCAGACTTCATCATTGTAATAGAAAGGATAAATAAGGATTGTAAGAGTGCATTTACTCACATCCCTTAATCACTGCTCTGTCTTAATAATTAACTTAAATGGAATTCTAGATATTAAGTAAATAGTCACCAGAACACTAATTTTTAGGCAAAGATCTCACAATGCAAGGTGAAATTACTCCCAGGCAGCATTATGAAAATCTTATAGCTTTTCAGGTTTCTAGCCAAAATCATTGTGCTCACTGTGTTTGAATTTTTGTTCTGTTTTCTGGTGATGACCTACATGTGACTGACAGTTGACCTGAAAAAGTATTTCCCAGAACAGAAGGGAAGAAAATGTTAAAACAAAACATGACAAAATCATGAAAGGGCAAAAGTAAATCCGAACTTTAAGCAAATCAATATGTTTGTGTGGTATTCTATTAATACAATAAATCTTTTACAACCATAAGAATGTTAGAGAAGACACTATCTTAATAAATTTATTGTCTCTTGTAATAAAGATTGTGGTAACAGTGAGCAGAAACATCAAGTCCGAAAATCACACCATCAAGTCAAGAAAGTAATCTTGCAGCCTACACAAGAGTTTAAATTTTCACAGTTCTGTTTTGGCGCAATGCCTACATGCAATCCTGCTTCACTTCTGATTTTCACATTAAAATCTGTAGTTTGCTGTCATGTAAAAATAGGACAAAAATTCCTTTCTACAGTTTCATATACAGATTGTATATTTTAATACTCACTTTGGATTATTTGTTCCTTGGGGTACATCATGAAAAGAAATTTAAGCTAATGTTGTTTAATATAGAGTGAATAATTTTTAAAAAAGTCACCAAATGGAAATGACTGGGTATATGGCCCTAGAAAATTATATTTCCTATACAGCAGGCTATTCTTTATAGCCAAAACTTCAAGAATTAGGGTTTTGGTCGTCCATGCAATTTCCACAGATTCTTTTCATTTTCCATTCTCTAACCAAAAACATTTTGCAGAGGCATCTCCAGCTGTCATATATAAGCATTTTTTTTCCATGAACAAATGATGCACAAGAATCAAACTGTCAAGGAAGGAATCCCAACAAGCCACATCCATGAACCTAAAGCTATGATTTTTCTAGTGCAATTCTGTTTAGTCTTTAGTGTAGTTTGAAGTGTACACGTAAGGAATTAGAAAAGCCCAACAGCATACAAATGCAGTGAGAATATATAATTGGGACCTTATGAAAACTGTAGCATTAAAAACATTCCCAATTAAATGTAAGCGTTTCAGGCACTAACTACCTTTTGAGGAATTTTATGTACAGGGTAAGGAACAAATCTTTTTAGAATGTATGATAATGTTTAGAAGAATTCCGTTTCTAGAAAATACGGGCTTGTGAGGTGCTATGGAAATTGCAGCTAAATTCTATCTTCACATGCATGGCTTTTGCCAAAATCTAGGGTAACTGTTTATAGGTCATCAGGTACAAGACTGGCATTCATTTTTAAAAAAATGAATGTCTCTACATACATCTGGTTGTGCCTTACATAGTTTTATATGCATGTAGGTATATATATTTGCATTAAATCTATGGAAATATGTAAAATGTATCAAAGTGAAAATGAAACTGTGCTGATGTTTTTCTGCAGTGAATATAATTGTATCTATTCTTGGTAACTGTATGTATATGTAATTGTATCCTTTGTAATATGCAATTGTATCTTTTATCCTGTCTTGTTAATTCTCGGTACCTACAAAGTCCTTTACTTTTATTCATGACCTTTGTGTACTACTTAACACATCATTAATCATGCTATCCTTTACTAAAATTTAATCCTAAGTCTATAAGTATGCTTATTTACCAATTTCAAAACTGTTAAGACATTTTTCTCTTTGGTTGGTCAATGACACTTTACCTTCATGTTATATTTTCAGATAAACATCTTTGTGCTGTCTCAAATGCTCCCTCTCTCAAACTTGGAAGATTCCTTCCTTATATTGATAGAAACTTCCCCATTGCTGTCCCTTTTTCTGGCTTCCCTTTTTCGGAACAATGGGAACACAATGGCCAGGTGCATCAATGAGACCATAGCTTCTTATGGTGATCAGTGCTGTATAATTTCTGTTTACATCTACAGATTTGTTAACCAATTTGTTTTGTCTAACTATGTATTTTCTGTCTTATGAAACCACGAGCAGGTTAAGGTGAGAAAGACTCTGAACTGTAATATTTTTCAGCATCTGCAAATGTGCATTCTTCTCACACAGCTTTATTGAGAGTTTCCTGAAAACACTTGACATGTGATAGTTCAGATTTTATACTGATCCTACATATTCCTCATGAGTGGCAGATAAAAAACGTGATTGTTTTTTAAGGTTTGTTTTTAACAATAAGATTGTTTTTAAGCTTCTCAATACTCAATACTTTTCCATATGTGACAAGAGCCTGGTGCAGTTGGGCCGCTGAATGGCTCTGTCTAGCAATGTCTAGAGCAGCAATAACTAGTTCCACAGTCACTCAGACTGTGTTAGCATGTTAACATAATAATGACCATTTCTAGCCAGTAGTTTGGGCAGGGCCATGCTACTTTAAAGGAGAAGAGGCCAAAGTTAAGCAGTACCTAAGTTAGAAAAAGGTGTGTACCTCTTTCCTTTCTTGGTATATTTTTAACCTCTGATAATGCTGCAATATGAGTAAAATTATGTAGGCCTAACACCCAATAATTTTTATTTCTCTCTAGATCTGACAGTGTTGTGGTTTAACCTCAGCTGACAAAAAAGCCTCCCACAGCTGCTCACTCAACCCCTGGGTAGGGTGGAGGAGAGAATTGGAAGAGTAATAATGACAACACTCATGTGTTGAGACAGTTCAATACTTAGAGCAAAAGCCAAACCCCACAAGCAAAACAAAATGAGAAATTCATGCACCACTTTGTATGGGCAGGCAGGCGCTCAGCCATCCCCAGGAGATCAGGGCTCCATCAAGCTTAATGGCTGCTTGAGAAGACAAAGGCCATCACTCCAAAGGTCCACCTCTTCCTTCTTCCCCCAGCTTTACATCCTGCTTTACATCCTAAGAATGATGCCATATGGTATGGAATGTCCTTCCTAGCTTCCTGAGCACCCCCAGCCTCCCTACTGGTGGGGTGGAATGTGAAGCAGAAATGAACTTGACTCAGTGTAAACACTGCCCAGCAATAGCAAAACCATGCTTGTATTACCAATGCTGTTTTCAGCACAAATCCTAAAACAGCCCCCTGCTAGCTACTGTGAAGAAAATTAACCAACTCAAGCCGAAATCACCACACTCAGTAACCTGTGGATCACATGTCTTTCAAATCCAAAAGAACAAGATGTTGAGAGGAAGACTGAGGACACTGTGAATTTGAAGGAAAATAGAAGTATAAAGATATTAATTTTGGAATGACCTGTAGCTTGAACAATCAGTTCATAATCTACATTTAAACATAATAATTAAGATAATCATTCATAATCAATCCTTGCAACATGTTCTGCTGAACTTCCCTACAGGAGAGAGGGACTGGAGGGGGTGGGAATAGAGTCTGATGAACTACACAGAATCCATAATAAAAAGAATTATGACTGTGATTTAGGGAAAGGAAGAAAGATACAAATGACAAGTATGACTGGAAAGTGAAAATTATGATCTTAGCATATGCCATTAATCACTGACTTAAAGGTAAATAATTGCAATTTGTCTGAGTTGAGTTCCCAGTTGTCCTTAGATTGCATTTGAGAGCCAAGTATATTATTATTTTATGTAAGAATACAGAAAAATAATTTAATGTATATTTTAAGGTGTATTTTCACAGGTGTGGCTTTCTGTCAGACAGGCCCTTAAGTACCTCATCCCAGTGGTGCAGGCTTTTGAGAGAATAAAAATTTGATCTGTGTAAACAAATCAAACAGCCCTCAAAGAACTGTGCCACTGGGTTATTCTGTAATGGGTAACTTAGACAGACTTTATAGAGTGACACATGCCTGAACCACCTTCCGAGCACCTGGGCCTCTCTCCTCTGGGATCACAGTATGACCCTGTTTCCTGAGTGACCACTCACCAGGACATGCAGCCCAGATAAAAGACATGAGTACTCATTCACTCAGAAAATCACATGGCATCTCATGAACCAAACCCATGTCTTTAGTGTGTCTTTAATCTGGGCTTCCAGTCCTGATGAGTGGTTGCTCAGGAATTAGGGTCCTACTGTGATCCCAGATAAGACTGTCTTGATTTTGTGCTGAGTGACGTCAAGGAGGTGAAGCCCATAATAGAAAGCTCTTCTGAATCTGCCTAGAAGTGGGGACAGTTGCCCACTTGTCATACTAGCACCATGCTCGGGCACAGCTGAAGAGGAAAATACCTGTGGAAAATATCCTGCTTCTATCCCTGAGGCACTTCTTGCAAATTTTCTCCCTCCATGGAAAACCAGAGGCAGAAACAGGGTACCCTTTAAGAGAGTGTATGGATATCTTTCAACACCATGATGAATCAACTGCTGTAAACCTATTACTGCTCATACAGTGCTCTGTGTCTTCAAAATGTCATATAACCAGTTTGAAAGATGATGAATTTGCCTTCTCCAAGATAAAAACCATATGGATTGACAGTTCTCTGTATTAACAGAGATTAGCTCTAATTAGTTAATTCTCACAAAGTTCAAAGATTGCCAGATGAGCAAAGTAAAAAAATACCGTATATTTTCTTGCTTGAAATTTTTGTACAAGTCCTTTGCTTTTCAGCTGGATAAGTTTTTAATATAGCTCGTCCTTCCAAAGTCATTCTTGACCTCTGAGCAATGTTCCCCACAGCGAAAACCATGCAATGAGGTTCCTTCCATTCATCAAGGTTATATTAGCTTTGTCCCAGCTCTTTTTTTTCCATTTTCTTTCCATTTTCTGTCCTTGTCGGTTCCATGCTTCCTTTCTGACTTTCATCTGGCATTCCTTTACACTCTTACTTTCCTCAGAACCCTCCATATTCCATCACAGAGATTCAGTCTACATCACCCCACTCTTTTCTCCCCCAGACCCTCCAAACACAGCCATGTTCTCTTTAGAATCATTATGTTTTCATTTGTTCCTTGGCTCTTCTTTCAGGTTTTCTTCTTCCTCCCATAAAATCAATTCCACACCTTCCCCTTCCTCTCTGTGTTCTGTGATTAAAAATAATGTACTGTTAGATAGGAGGAAAAATAAACACACATACACACACACATTCAGTCACAGGAGAAGCCATAGGCAAACAACAAAGCAACATGAGACTGAGCCTGGATCGAAGGAAAAAG
>VXAX01006443.1:6807-47279 GCA_013399835.1 Leptocoma aspasia
TGCAGGAATGTGTGAGTTCCTTGTTAGGAATTTTAAGTGGGGTGTTTGTTTTCGCTTGGCCAGGCCGGGTTGTGCAGAACAGCTCCCCTCATTAGCATTTCTTCCCTCATTAGCATTTCTCCCCTCATTAGCATTTCTTCGAAGGCTCCTCGCTGTTGCTATGGTGCTTTGCATAACATTACGGATAATGCTCCGATTTTACTTTGAAATCAAACATCCTGTACAAGCCACGCCGGCCTAATTAAATCTGTAACCTTAAATCTCCTGGGGAAAAACACTGCAGGACTTGAGGGCTCGGTGGGGCTGCCATCCCCGGAGTGTCACTGTGACTCTCTTCCCAGGAGGTGTGAACATTCCTGACCTAGGATCAGCATTTCCTTGGCAAGGTTTTGAGCTCGGATTCAAGAAGGAAAATTGCCTCAGTTAAATTATTAAATATGAAGAAAAAGCCCACATATTTTCTGGAGGTCTCAGTCCTCCTCTGCTTTGGCACCAAGTATAAAATTGCTCAGAGCAATTTAATTTTAATTTCCACTTTCCTCTAATAAGAGAGAGGAGAGGGCTTCTCTTGAAGCAGAACTCGGTAACTCTGATTCTTTCTGTTTTTAATAGCTACTGATTTGCAGCTCCATCTTTATATCCCTGACTAAGTTTAGGGTTTGGGGTTAAGGTCTGCACTGGCTCCAGGAGCTAAGCTTCACTGGCAGGGGTCCTGCTGCTTCCTCAGTTCTCAGGTAGCATTCCAGAGGGGATTTTGGCTCCGAGCGGCACTGGGGACTCCTGGAACTCGGGCTCTTGGCTCACGTTTGGCTCTTTCCACGGAGCAGTGGGGTTCAGTGCCCAGTGGGGTTTGCAGGACACGCCCTGCTCTGTGTGGTGCCCTTGGTCTGGCATGGGTGGGGGTGTTGGTGATGCTGGGCAGGGTCCCCAGGTGCCAGCCGTGCCCAAGGCACGGCTCCAGCCTGCCCTGGTGCCACAGAAGTTCTGATTTCCTGTGGGAAGGCAGCTGCAAGGATTGGTCCCCTTCTGTTTGGGGGTCCCGTCCCGAGGTCCAGCTGCTGCAGGCATGGGGAATGGAGTGTCCTCCCTTCACCTCTTCCCACCCAAAAACCCCTGCAAGAGAGCACAGCTGGAGCCGTGCTGCTGCTCCCTGGTACCTGCTGGGGACAGGGGATGGCTCCTGCAGGGACGCTGCCAGCGTGGCAGGGCTGTGGGTGTGAGGTTCCTCTCTCAGCCCAGCTCCTGGCTGGCTCCTGCTGTTCAACACTAGCCTGGTTCTGCAGGTGGGATCCTCTGCAGCTGCCCTGGGAACGCTCACATCTGGGATGCTGCTGCAATTACAGAGTCTGGGGCAGGTGTCAGAGCAGGGGTGGAGGGGACACAGCTCCTGCAGCACATCACACGTGTGCAGCTGAGAGCACAGCCAGGAGCTGGTCTCTGTGCCTGTGGTGTGGTGGGTGAGGACACAGAGCTGCCCACGGGGCTGAGGGGACAGCACAGCCCTGCTGGAAATTCGGGTTGTGGTTCAAATCAAGGACAGCAGAGCTGGGACGGGCTGCAGCCACCAGTCAAGGGCTGCCAGCAAAATATTTCTGTGCAAACCAGTGCAAATAACAGGTTTGGGTTGTTGGTTTTTTTACATAAGATAAAGGTCTTTGGAAAATTCCTGCAATCCTATAAATTGGAGGTTTTGTTCGTGCACAATGTCATCAGTTGGGTTTTTTTTTGCATTTTGGGTTTTATCTTGCCATTTTTGGTCACCATTAGGACTAAATTGTTATTTAGCTAATTTGCAAGCTGGTCTCATCACTGAGAACCTGTCTGAGTTATATGATGTGCTATCTCATAGCAACACAATGAAAAACAGCTTACTCCAGTTCGACCAGAACTGGTCTGACAATTAAAGCCACCTCAATTGCTTGGTGAGGAAAGGATGTTGCTGCTCTGAAGAAAACATTTCCCTTCACTGGTGGGGAAAGAAGCCTCTTGTAGAGTAATGGTTGTCATTTTACGTCCTTCAGGTGTTTTTATTAACATTTCCGAAGCGAGATTAAAACAATATAGTTCACGTTTGAGACTGGAGTGCAATTTGGCTCTTAAATTCATATTGATTTCTTCCGGGGGGGCGACTAACTAACTGTGCTAACACAGCACATCCCCGGGGCTTGGCAGGAGCGGGCAGGGCAGGGCTGCCGGGAGCTGCAGCACCAGCGCTCAGATCTCCCCGCTGATAAGGAGCAGTTCCCATCTGCCCGGAAAAACGCTCTGCTCCGCCCTGCCAGGAGTGCTGATGGGGACAGATGTTGCCGGGGTGGTGCAGGTGTGCCAGGGACAGCCAGGGACAGCGAGTGACAGCCAGTGCTGCCCTCGGGGTGCCAGGTGTGCAGGGACAGTGAGTGACAGCCAGTGCTCCCCTCGGGGTGCCAGGGACAGCCAGGGACAGCGAGTGACAGCCAGTGCTCCCCTCGGGGTGCCGGGTGTGCCAGGGACAGCCAGTGCTNGTGTGCAGGGACAGCCAGTGCTGGTCCCCTCGGGGTGCCAGGACCTTTGATGCCTGGAACAGAGGCTGGGCAGAGTTACAGGAATAAAGCAGGGATTTATTAAAAAGGGATAAAGCAGGGATTTATTGAAAGGCCTCACAGGATGCACCTTGGGCACTGCAAGAGCCCGGCCAGGGCTGCACCCAAGATGAGCCCTGGGTCACGAGTTCACACTTTTATAAGTTTTGTTCCATTTCCACGTTGGGGCTCATGTCCAATTCCAGCTCCGGGTTATGCAGTCCCACCCTCCCAGTTTCTCCCCTCAGTTCTCTGTTGTTTGCACTTTTTGGGGCTGGAGCTGCAGCTGTCCTTGGTTCTGGGGCTGGAAAAGGATTGCTGTGAGTGACTGAGCTGTGAGGAGAACCTGCTGACACTTTAATGAAGTTCAGAGTTATAAACCAATGCAGTACAGAGCCTGGGCAATGTGAAAGCTCAAACTTCATGCATCACCTTCAGGACCAGGATCCAGCCTGGCTGCCCCAGTGGCAAGGAGCTCCAGCACACCACCAGCAGTGCTGCTGCACAGGCAGCTCAGGAGCCCAGGAACCTCCTCAGGTTCTCCTCTGGCTGTGCTGGAGCAGCTCCAGCTCTGTCTGTGACCCACACTGCAAAGGCAGCCTGGGCAGGGCAGGTCTGGGTTGAACATTTGGGAATGTTTCCCCATGGAAAGGGTGCTCAGGCCTTGGCAGGGGCTGCCCAGGGAGGTTTGGAGTGCCCATCCCTGGAGGTGCCCGGGGCAGGGCTGGGGACAGGGTGGGGAGGGAGCACAGCTGGGACTCCCTGGCTTTGGGGATCATTTCTGACCTGATCCTGTGAGATGATGGAGCAGCCATGACACACTGCCCCAAAACTGGTGGGAAATACTGTAATCAATATGTTGTTACTGGTTTTTACAAAGTCACCATGGGAAGCTTTCAGGCCATTGCTGGTGAAAGTGTGGGACCAGCCCCTGAATCTGTGGGCAGGAGAATTAATGAAAGGGTTTTTAAGAGGTTTTATCTACTGCTCTACTCTTGCTGCCATTTTAAAGCCAAGGGAAGGTTCCAGTAAGGTTCTGGACACCTCTGTACATCCGTGTCTGCTGAAGCCTTTCTTGCAGCCCCTGGCCTCAGGGGCAGCAGGAATGGGCTCTTCTCCATGGATTTGGCTCCCTGAAGGGCTGGTGTGCAGCTCCCCTGATCCTCAGAGGTGCTGAACGCCCCATCTGGGGGTGGGTGTGGAGCCCCCAGGGCTGAGAGCAGCTCCCTGGGCAGCCAGTCCTGCCTGCAGCAGGTGCCTCTTCCCTCTGCCAGCCCTCCAGGTGATCCCACTTTAAACACCAGCAAAAATACAGCTCAGGAAAATTGAAGCTTTAATAGAAATGAGTCATCTCGAAAGAGCTGCTGCGTTTGGAGCAGCAATTTGGAGCAGAGCTGTGTTAGACTCCGGGCTAGAGCCAAAATTAATGGAGAGCTCTCGAGCTTCCAGGAGTGCTCCCTTGCCCAGATCCCTCTTCAGCAAAAACAATTAGTTAAAATATTTCCTAATAGTCAACAGACTGTAAAGCAATATTTCTCCCCGTAATTGCACCATTCCTGGCTGCTGTGGGGCCAAGGCTGAGGCCTCCCTGTCCCTTGCACAGCCTTGGAGGTGATGGTCTGAGGGGTTTGAGGGGTTTGAGTGCAGCTGCTGACACCAGCAGACCTGGCTTTTTCCCCTTCCCTTCCCAGGGTGGGGTTTTTGTGCTCTCTGAGCAGTGTCAGCCCTGTGCAACTCTCCATCCCTTGATTTTTTTTCCCCATGTTTTTTATCCCAGTAATTGTAGCTTGAAATGGTTCTGCACTAGAAATGTGCTGTAATGATATTATTACAACCTGATTTTTGCCGGCGACAGGGCTGGGGTTCAGATAGCTCCTGTGGTAGCAAGGCTGTGGTGGAGGCAGCAGATGGGAGCTACAGGAGCTTTGAGAAGTCCCCTTTTGCTTTTATAGTTTAAAACAAAGCAGTGCTGTGGATGCAAAAGAGAGGAAAAGCTTCCAGCATCACTCCTCAGGCATCATAACCCATGGAGCTGCTTCTCTTCTGCTCTTCTCAAATGAAACCAAACTGTTTTGAGGCTGAAGTGACCTTTTCTGCCCCTCAGAGCTGTGGAGCAAGCACAGGGCTCTGGTGGAAGGTGGTGCCCCCAGGCGTGGCCAGGAACAGCACGGAGCCCGTGGTGCTGGTTCCTCAGAGATTGTGAGAGTCAGTGCTGGGCTGGGAGAGCTCGGTGCACTTGGAAGCATTCCCTTCCAAATGAACCATTTCCAGTGCATTTGGAACCAAATCCTGTGAAATATCAGATGTGTCACCATCCACGTGTCCTGCTGCTTCTGCACCTGCTGGGGTGGGTGGCCAAGAAGGTACTGAGGAACAGAACAGGGCAGGAATTTCCTGAGTGGGGAGCTCCAGTGTCCCAGGTGTCCCAGGTGAAGCCAGGTCTGCACCCAGGCATTGGCTGTGATCTGTTGTCCCTTCCTGAGGGCTATGTGACATCCTGGGGAAGTGAGGGGACATGAGCCCATCCCCTGGGACAGGCTGGCATCTTCCTGGTGCCCACCACTGCCTCTCCCATCTGGGCTAGGGGGAGGCCTGGGCAAACCCTGCCCCAAACCGAGGTGGAATTTCTCAGTTCCATTTTTAAATTTCGGTTTTATTGCTCATTGCACAGACTCTTCCCGGGATTTCCGTGGCTTTAACTGCTTTTAGCAGAACCCCCTGAGGCTGTGGCTCGGGGTGTGCCACTAACACCTCCCAGCAGAGCTGAGCCCTTGCCACCAGCTCACATCTGCCAGGCTCACCGGGGAGGGGCAGCCAAACCCTCCCTCTGTGTAAACTTCACTTCTTTTTAATACAGAGCAAGAGCTTCGAGACCTTTCATGGCTCCCTCTCATTCTTCATGAGCTACATATGTACATCAGCTCCAACACTCTGTCAGGGAACAGGGGTTTTCAATCAAAAAGACTGTCAGGAAAGCTGATTCACTAACAAGAAAGCTGTCAAGCTGTGACAGCTGCTGTCTTTGCAACCCCAAACAATCTGCTCAGTGCTAACTCTGACTTATGCTTCCATTTATTATACAGCAGTAATGAGTGCTGGCCTCGGCAGCAGCGTTTGGGGGCTCACCTGCCTGCCGTGGTGGAGCAGATCACATCCGAGCTGGATGCCATCGCTGCGCTGCAGAAAAGTTCTGCTGCTGCCTTTTGAGCTCTTTTCCTAAATTCCAGTGTCAGTCCTTCCCTCGTTTTTGTAGTTAAGTGTGGATCTGGGGGTTTCATTACTGCTGGGAGCTAACCAGAGTATGATTTCTGATTTTCCCCCTTTGTGTTGAATAATAAACCTCAGTTTAAACACAACGTGTTTATCCACAGAAATGAGTGAAGGAATTGGTTCTGCTGCTTAATTATCCCAGCACCTCAGAGAGCACAAAAACCCAGGGAAGGGAAGGGAAGGGAAGGAGCTGAGGGCTCAGGCGGGTGCTGCTGCCCAGGTGTCAGCATTCACACTGTCAACCTTTAAAATGAAACAAGAGGAAGAGCACCTTGACATCTCCCTCAAGCGAAGTGTTCCAGCTCTGTCTCACCAGCCCTAAATCTGCTTTGCTGCAGATTATTGCAAGCCTGGCCCATGACAGGGCTGGGCTGGAGCTGATTCCCCTCTCCTGCTGTCGTGCACGTTCAGTGCTGCAGCGTGTCCCAGTAAATCACCTCCTGCAGCTCTGCTGAGCCAAATTCCTTCTGTCTCCCTGAGCTTTGGGTGCTCCAGCTGAGCCCAGGCGTGCCTGGCCCTCAGTCAGGAGGGGGTTTGCTGTAGGTCACCAGTCTGTGGGGCACCTCGGGGAGGTCCTGGCTGGTTGTGCTCTCCAGTGATCAGCTGAAGGCAATAAATTGATCGGAGAGCTGCAGGATGGAGCCAGGGCTCAGGTGTGTGCTGGGTTTGGGGGCTCACACCGCAGGTGGGGGCACAGCCAGGCCCCACCTGGGAGTTTGGGGCCGGGGTGACCCCAGCAGGGTCACTTTTCCCCAGAAGGTGCCCCTGGCTGGTTTCTCCGTGCCCTCAGTGTGTGGGGCCTGCCTTCCCTGCCCCTGTGGGACTGCAGCAGGGCTCTGCCTGCCTTCCCTCAGGGACTTGGCTTCTTCGTTCCAAACTTCCCCTCCTTGGAACACCACCAGCTTGCTTTGGTTCATTTTCTTCTCAACTTCACTGCCAAAAGATCTACTTAGTAATTCCTGGAATCCGTTGAAGTCCGTTGCTTTTATCTTCCTTGGAGAGAGGGAAGCAGCGGAGGCAGAGCGCTGGTGTGTGTTCCCAGCCCGGCTCCGGGCCAGCTCTCCCTCCCGCGCTGCCACGGACGTGTGGCAGTGTCCCTGTCCCTCCTCCCTCCCCTCAGTGCCACTCTGGGGTGCTGAGACTTGTTTTTCCCTGTCAGACCCACAGACACCACAGTTCTGTGCTGGGGGGTTTGTGTTTGCCCAGCATGGCTCTGGTCAGCCCACAGTGAGGGTGGTGGCCCTGGCCAAGGGGCTCCTGGCTCTGAGCTGCTCCTGGCCCACTTGTCCCCCTCGGGTTCCGAAGCTGCTGCTGTGGGAAGTGCACGGAGCAGAGGGGTTTGTTGGGTGCAGCGTTCCTGGGGGCAGGAATTGTTCTGTCACACGGGATGTGGCCACGGGCAAAGGGAGGAGAGTCCCAGCAGCTGGGGCTGAGTCACAGAACCAGGGTATTGCCGTGGTCCGTTCATTAACAAAGGACTCTCGACAATAATTTCAGAAGGCTAAATATGATTTATTAAAATGACTCCATAGTCAGAGGATTTGGGCTATAATGTGCCCAGGTACAGAGCTCAGATGCTTCTTCTTCATTCCCTGTACGAGAATGCCAGAATGCTTGCAATATCAGAGAGATAACAGTCCTTCACCTCCTTCTCCCACTATCAGGAGACAGGCAGAGAAATCCAAAAATGTCCTTGAATCACAAACCAGAGATTTTGTGTACAGAAACTTATACAGAGTAAAAAGACAGTAAAAGATGCTCTCCCATAGGAAAATTTTCCTGCAGGCTTGGACACAGAGAAACTTATNATAAGAAAAGAATAAACAATAGACCGAAGACAGAGAAAATCCAGAGTCTTGCTCGTTTTTCACCCTTGCCAGAGAACTCAAGGGGGAACTGCCTCTGAAGGGCGCTGGGGGTAAGTTCCCTCCCGAGGTAGGGAAACAGCTAAAGCACCCAACAGGGAGGCACCCATAGGGATCATTGATCCAGCCCCTGGCCCTGCCCAGACACCCCAAAATCCCACCCTGGGCATCCCCGGAGCGCTGTCCCTGGAGCTCCTGGAGCTCTGGCAGCCTCGGGGCTGTGCCCATTCCTGGGGATCTGGGCAGTGCCAGCACCCTCTGGGGATGAACCTGTCCCAAAAGCCACCCTGAGGCTGCCTGGCCCAGCTGAGGGTGGGGAGCACCCCTGCCCAGGGCCCAGGGCTGCTCCAGCCCGCTCTGGCTCTGCTGTGCCAATGTCCCCAGTCCAGCTTGGATCCCGGGTCCTGCTGCAGGGACACGGAGCGCTGCCAGCCTGTCCTGGAGCTGCTCTCCTTGGATGCTGCTCAAGGAAGGGGTTTGTGCTCCCACGCTAGAGCAGCTCCTTTAATAGGGGATCAAACTGCATTTACAGAGCTGCCTTAAAGGGAATACAGGGAGAAAAGTGCTTTGCTGGAAAATAAAGGATTAAAGAGATGCAGCAGTGAGATAACCCCCAATGGACAAAGGAACAAAGCAGTTCTTCCAACTTGCCTTTTCTTCTGCAGCTCCCTCCAGGTCTTTGTTTGCTTTGCTGCTTGTTGGGAGGCTTCATTAAGTTCTTTCTTCTTCTTTATTTTTATCCCTTGAATACCTGTAAAACAGATTTTCCAGATTTCCTGTCTGGCGGCCTATTATTTATTAAGTATTATTTTGTGCTGCTGATTTTTATGTTTTCCACCCACATAACAATTACCCGTGGGTTTTGAGCTTTGCACTCAGCACTGGGAGGTTTTCTGTCCAAACCCACAAATGGCACAGCAGGCAGGGATTTGGGGAATCCAGTGCAATCCAGGAGCTGGAGCTGAGGGAGGAGCACGTTTTGGGGAGCGGGTGTGCCCTGTGACATCCCTGTGACATCCCAGATCCCACACAGGGAATGCCTGAGGCTGCCTGAGGGGCTGACACAGTTGTTCAGTCAACACACTGAAATACAGGGAAAGCCTGAGTGGGAAAGGGAAAGCTGAAGGAAGGTACTTTTACATGGGATATTGGGAATTCCTGGCTGGGATGGAATTCCCAGAGCAGCTGTGGCTGCCCCTGGATCCCTGGCAGTGCCCAAGGCCAGGCTGGACGTTGGGGCAGCCTGGGACAGTGGGAGGTGTCCCTGCCATGGCAGGGGTGGCACTGGGTGGGATTTAAGGTCCCTTCCAACCCAAACCAGTCTGGGCTTCAGTGAAAAGCCCAAAAGAGACACGGTGTTCCATCTAGAACTGAATTCTTACCCAGATCTCCTGTGTTTGCATGTACAATTTATGGAAATGTGCGTGTCAGGATCGCAGTGAATCCACAATTCTGGTAAGTCATCAAGAAAAGCTGGAATAAATCAGCCTGTTACCTGCTGGGACCAGTGGTTGTTCCAGTCGTGTCTCTCAAATGTTTCTGCATGGCAGAGAAGGTTCTGACATGAGGAGCCATTATTAAACCACTCCATTAATCTGGGGAGAGGTAGGGCTGCTGCTCTGAATAAATTAGAAAAATTAAATAATCCAGAGTGTTGAAAGCCCATCTTAATTATATAAAGTACAGGTAACACTGTCTGACTTGTTACTGCGTTGGTAAAACACTGGGAGGGTGCATATACAGAAAAGAATATATTTGAATATTGCTGATATCTGTTTTTCTGAGCACAAAACACATCTCAGGAAACCTGTTCTCTAACCTGGGATTTTTTATCTTAACACCCTGGAAAGCAATTTCACTAACAAAAGGTGGCATTAGGATGCCAAATTAAAAGCTGATGAAAACAGGGAAAATAAAAGATCTTTTTTTTCTTGACATTTACAATTAATGCCACAGAAATGTTGGTTTAATCAGACAATATGGGGGCTCACAAAGGTGAAATTGGAAGTTTCCAGCCCTGAATGCTCGTGTAAAAGTTAATAAATTCAGCTCGTAATCATTATGCACATGCTAGTTATAATAATTTACTGTCCATACCAAATCTTTATAAGCATTGTAATTAAATATAAAATGCACATTAGAATTATAATGAGTAATTAGGGCAACATAACTAATGTGCATAAAAGTCCCGAAGCTCATTAAAGTGTTAAAAGAGGAAACCTGCTGGAGCTGGTGCATTCCCTGTGCCTGGGAATGCCATGGGTCTCACTCTTCCTTTAGACACTTGAAAGCAAAAATGGAAATGTTTGGGGTGGGGACCGGGTCCAGCAGGTCTCTGGGTTGTTTTTGAGCAGAACCTCAGGGGTAAAGTTTGGGTTTCCATGCGAAGTTTTGGGGAGCTCAGATGTGCAGAGTCAGAACCAGGGGCTGCTTTGGCTTGGGAGAGACCCTAAATCCCCCCTCATCCCACCGCTGCCGTGGCAGGAACCCCGTCCATAGCCCAGGTCCTGTCCAGCCTGGCCTTGGACACTGCTCTGTGTGGGTGACACCTGTGTGGGTCCCGCGTGGTGACACCGAGCCCTTGGTGACACCTGGAACCAGCTCCGGGGCATGCTGGGCCCGCTTCTCCTCCCTCCCACTCTTCTGCCCAGACCCCTCCTGTGGGACCATAAATCCGTGGTTTTGGGGACAATAAATGGGTGTTTTGGCTCAGGGCCAGCTGTCCCTCCCGAGCCATCCCCGCGGGGACAGCCGTGGAGGGCACTGGGAACGCTCCCGTGGAGCACCCACCCCAAAAAGCCTTTCCCAGCAAGGCACTTACAGGTACTGGGGAAATTGCTATGAACTCGGTTCCTGGAACTCATTTCCTAGGCAGAAATTGAGCATTTATTTGAAGTGCCCTGCTCTGCGGGGATGAACCACGGGAGGGGACTGAACAAGGAGCCACCGTGGGGACAAAAGCCTCCAGATCTGAGTCACAGGAGCCAGTGCTGCTGACAGACACAGATAATCACATTTCCCCTCTACCATTTTATTTAAGCATTATTTAGGAGACCTAAAAATGACAAATACATTTAAAATTATTAGTTTTACACCGGGTTTTCTTGTTATATTTTATTGCAGTGTCTCACTCAGCCATTGATTTGTCTGGATAATGCTGCCCTGGGAGCCGTGGGGGGCTGGACCCCTTCCCTCCTCCTGCAGCCTCTCTCAGCTTCCCCTCCCAGCCTTCCCTCCCTCCTCCTGCTCCACACCTTTGAGCCAAGGTGGCATTTCCTTGCTGCTTTATTTGTGGTGAGGTGCTCCACACACCCTCAGACACAGGGCAGGAGTCCCTTCCCTCACACCTGCCTGAGGGGCAGCTCCAGCTGTGGGAGCTGGGGGGAGGGCTGGAGCTGCAGTCTCACTTCTCCCACACCTCCCTTCAGCCTCAGCTTCTTTTGAACCAAATTTCTCCTCCCAGTTCCAGGGCAGACCTCGGCAGCGTGAGCAGCAGGTTTGGGGTGTGGGATTTCACCTGGAGCTGCCCAGGCTTCCAGGTCTGATGGATTTTTGGCTCCCTAATCAGTGCTCCAGGAACACGACTGCATCCCACAGTTTGTCTTTAGACTAAAAGCCATAAAATAACCTGACAGTGATAAATCCAGGAGATGGTGGCTCCAACAATCTCTGCTTTGTGTTTCCATGCCTGTACTAACCAGGGATTTCCTGCAGCAAGGAACATTGATTGCAGTCCTTGTTCTGAGCAAACAGAAGCTGAAATCCTCCTCAAAGGCAGATCTGAGCAAATTTCCTCCTCAGAAGTTTTCCAGTGGTTTCCAAGCCAGCAGCAGAGCCTGGAATTGTTCTTTGGAGCTGGGGTGCAGCTGGCATCCCCTCCCCAGCTGCCTGAGAAGCAGCAGTGAGCTGCAGGTTTTTATGCACCAGCTCATCCTGAAACACATTGTCAGGGATGTTCTGCTTCTGTGGAACGAACAGCCAGCCAAGCAAAACAAAAACATCCCCAAAACACCAAGGAAAAGGTGAGCAGGCCCAGGGGGAAGCAGCAAGGTGCTGCTTCTTAGGAACAGGAACCTGTGACTCAGACCTTTGCTCTTCTCTTATTTGCTCTTCCAGTGGTCGCATCTTTCACACAGCCTGAGGGAAGGAGTGGGAGTGTTTCACGTGTCCCTGTTGTTTTTATGGAGGAACAAAAACAATCTGTAGTTTTTCTTATGCAGATTATGGAGAGGTAGTGATGCAAATTGCTTATACATTTATTGTCCCCTTCAAACATTACCGGGTGAAAGCTAATGGATTTGTGGATTGGTTTGTTGTAATCATTGGGTGAGGAAGCTGGAGGCAAAGGCTGAGTTTGCCAGTCTGTGAGCCTGATTTGAGGGAGGATGGGAGTGATGGAAGGGGGAGAAGTGGCTCTGGTTTAACCCCAGGTGAAACTCCCTCACGCAGTTTTGTTAAAATCAGGAAATGTGCTGGGTGCTGGGGGGTGTTTGCTGTCCCTGGCCGTGGTAACTGCATTCCCAGGAGATTCCCTGGCTGTGGCAGCTGCATTCCCAGGAGATTCCCTGGCTGTGGTAACTGCATTCCCAGGAGATTCCCTGGCTGTGGTAACTGCATTCCCAGGAGATTCCCTGGCTGTGGTAACTGCATTCCCAGGAGATTCCCTGGCTGTGGTAACTGCATTCCCAGGAGATTCCCTGGCCGTGGCGGGGGCATTCCCNATTCCCTGGCTGTGGCAGCTGCATTCCCAGGAGATTCCCTGGCTGTGGCAGCTGCATTCCCAGGAGATTCCCTGGCTGTGGCAGCTGCATTCCCAGGAGATTCCCTGGCTGTGGCAGCTGCATTCCCAGGAGATTCCCTGGCTGTGGCAGCTGCATTCCCAGGAGATTCCCTGGCTGTGGCAGCTGCATTCCCAGGAGATTCCCTGGCTGTGGCAGCTGCATTCCCAGGAGATTCAATTCCCTTCCTGCAGAGTGGGAGAGCAGCCCTGGTGTGAGGGAGGGGACGTGGCTGTCCCTGCTCCGCAGGCTCACAGAAAACATTCCAAACCCGTGTCACAAAGAGGGTTTGGTCACTTAAACACCTCCCGAGGGCTGGCAAAGGCAGGGCTTGCCCTGGGTTTGTGGCTGGGCAGAGCTGGGTGCTGGGGCACTGCTCAGGCAAAGATCCCTCAGAAGGGTTTGGGATGGTTCCAGGGGAATGCAGAGGACAGGGCTGCAGAGATAAGGCTGCACAAGGGTTCAGCAGAGCTCAGTCGTTGAGTATTTCAGATTTACAAAGAGATTTGATGGGGTTTGCTGTAATTGCAGCAATGCTCGGCTACAGAGCGCCCATCCCATAATCGACACACTCAGGTAAAACCAGGTGTGCAGTACTTCCAGGTGTGGAAATATCCTGTCCAAAATTCCCTGTGCTCCAGCGAGGTGTTCCCATCCAGGGAGGGTTTGCACCTCGGGGGGTGTGGAGGTGCCTGGGGCTCACTCAGCACTGCTGCTCTGGGGCTGGAAGGGGCTTCCTCTGGCCACAGCCCTGGCCACAACCCAAGCCAGCAACTCCTGGGCTTTCTTCCCAGCTTTTCTGAGAGCTCCTGGCCGGGTCAGGCTCAGCTGGGGTGGCCCAGGGACCCTTCAGCACTGGGGTGGTTCAGCCAAGGCTCCTGAGGAGCTCCTGGACCCGAGGTGGGCTGGGGGAGCAGCCCCACGACGTGAGGGGAGCAGAGCAAGGCAGGCAGAGCTCCACGTGTCCATAAACACCTTAAAGCAACATCTGGAGAGCTGCTCAGGAAAAAATAAACAGGTTTTTATTTATAAGTTATGTGGTTGGGTTTTTACAGCGCTTTGATGATGCACATAAATTATTGTTTAAAACCAGAGAACGTAAAAAGTTCCGGGAGGAGGCAGTTGTTGCCTTTGATAATCTCTTTCCTGAGGAATTTGCTGTGTTTTATTTTCAGCTGGTGGTTCCTTTTGCTGGCAACTGGAAAACCTGGCTGTTGCTTTTCATCTTTATTTGTGTCTGTAGTTCTAAGCTCAAAAAGTTTATTACTATTTACAATGTTTACTATTTAAAACGACAAAATGCACTTACTGAAACAACCCCATATGCAGTGGAATGACGGGAAAGTCACTTTTCTCTGATATTTGTGGTTGGAGGTTTGGTCTGAGATCTCAAAGGCCACCTGAGCTCTGGGTTTGGGGGTGTTTGGAGCTGATGTAGGAGATGAGAGGTGCTGGCCTGGGGACCTGCCACACCCTCGCAGTGACAGGGGTCCCCCAGCACTGGGGGCTCCTGTGCCTTTTCCCAGTGCTCGGGATTTAAATACTGATAACCAATTAAAGCGTGCTGGCAGCAGTGGGTTGTGCTGGGGAGCTGTCAGAGCAGCAGCTTTCCCCAGGGCTCAGCTGGGTCTCACAGCAGGCACACGGAGCAGGACCTGCAGTGTGGGATGATTTCTCTCTGCTGGAGCACGCGGTGCTGGAACGTGGCTCAGGCTGCAGGGGAGCAGCAGCGTTGGGTGTCCTGCCTGTCCAGATGCCAATGTCCGTCTCACAATTCTTATTTTTCAGTTGCCCCCACAATTCAGGAACTTAAATCCAGCGGTGTGATGCTTGGAGGGAACGGCCTGATCCGGTGCGAAGGTGCAGGAGTGCCTGCCCCGGTCTTTGAGTGGTACAAAGGAGAGAGGAAGTAAGTAGCCACTGCTCGCCCACCCCTCGTGTGCCAGGGCTGCTGCCAGGCTGGGGCTGCCCTGGGGGGACCCCTCCAGCAGCTTCCCCAGCCCCAGCAGCCGTGCTGGGAGCTGCTGGAGCTGCCCCGTGGTGGCCGTGGCTCCTGTGCTGTGAGAGTGGAAAGTGCATCAGCCTGGCACCCCAAGGAGCTGCAGAACTCCAGCCTGTGAAGGGTGGCAGCCAGAAAAGCACTGGGAAAACCTGCAAAAGGGCTTTTTCTTTAGCTTGTCTTCCTCACCTTTGAGAGCAGGGCTCTGAGGTGGTGTGAGTGGTGCCCTGGCTGTGTTCCCTGGGGTCAGCAGAGCTCTGCAGCCAAGGGGGTCAGGGCAGCACCGACCCCCAAAACCTGGCCGTGTGCTCGGGGTTTGTGTGCAGCCCCCTGCCCTTCTGGGACAGCAACAGCATCTCTGCAGAGCCACCTTTGTTCCACAGGCAGCTCACTGAACAGGGAGGTGTCTTCCTTCTGAACAGGACGTTTTGGTTTGCAGCTCTGGGCTTCTGCAGGAGCTCGTTTCTCCGGGGTTGTCCCTTGCAGCTGGGAAGCTTTGGGAATGTCCCAGCTTCCAAGTGCTGGGTTTTTCAGCTCCAACATCCCATCAAACCTGGGAGCTGGCAGGAGAATATTAATGACCCCTTCCCACAGAAAGCCATCTGTCAGCTCCTTCCTCAGCTGCTCCCCTCCTGCAGCACGAGCTGCTGTCCTCCTCCCTCTTTGCTGAGCCATTGCATCCCACCATATCCTAAAGCTTCTCTCCAGCTGATCTTTGCTGTATGGCCCAGGAATGTTCCTCCTCTGTCGGTGAAATCCATCTGCATCCCATTTCCACGGCTGCTCGTGGTTGTGTTGTGCCCAGCCCAGGGCCCTTGCAGCACAAACCCCCTCTCTGTGGGAATGTTTCAGAGCAGGTTTTGGCACTCCAGGTTCAATTAGCAGCTCCCAGCATGCTGGTCACCTTTCTGTTTATAACTCTGACCGAACTGCTCTCTGCTGAGCACGTTCAGTGCCACGGCAGCAGCAGGAAAGGCGAAGGGAGCATTTCAGGACACCCAAGCTGTGCTTCTGCTCCTGTTTTGGTGGGTGTTTCACCTCAGCAGGAAAAGCTCTGTCCTGTTGGGTCTTGCTGCTCAAACATTGGGTTAAATCTAATGCTCCATCCTCCCAGGAGCTGGGCTCTGATGATCCTTGGGGGTCCCTTCCAGCTCAGGGCATCCTGTGAGCTCTTGTTGGTACCTGACTACAAGGTGCTGGGGATCTCTGATCCCTTGCAGGAAAGAGGAAAATACCCAGAGGTTTGGGGTTTTTTTGCTGGTTTTGGATCCAGTGTCTCCCCTCTGCCTCTGGATGATGGGCAGCCAGCTGAGGATGAGTGTTGGCCAGCTCAGGATGAACCTTGGCTAGCACAGGATGAGCCGTGGCCAGCTCAGGCACGGCTTTGGTGCAGAGCTGAGAAGGTTCAGCTCTCAGAGGGAGCTCCCAGGAGCACCTCCATTACCCTGCAGATCATTCTGAATTTACACCCTGGGAGTGCCCACCCTGCTGGATTCCCTGCTAACACAATAGAGAGGATCCCATTTTTTTCAGACACTCTTGGGCTGGGACTCCTCTTTCTTAGAAATCTGGATGGATTGTTCAGTAAATTAGCAGTGGGAGTTAGCCCTGCAATCATAACTGTGTGTGCAGTGTCTGAAACAAGGCTTTTGGGGGTGGAAACTACATTGTTGTTACTGAGATTGATGTAAATCCAAACCCACCATTCCCAGACTCCAGGGATCACCTCATCATAAAATAACCATTAAAGCTAAGCACAGAGGCAGTAACAGACTGCACTGAGTTAAAGTTATTGCTCTTTGAGGCAGAGAGGGCTGATTCTGCCTAATCACTGACTTCCCAGGAGTTCTGTTCAGTAACTCCCACAGGTGCTGGTGCACAGGGTGGGGAGAGCTGGAGAAAAGTTGGGGGAGAAGTTAATAAAAGCATCTTAAAATTGTCCTAGAAACATCACATGGTTGGGTTGGAGGGGATAGTTTATCCCATTCCAACCCTCTGCCGTGGGCAGGGGCACTTTCCACTGTCCCAGGGTGCTCCAAGCCCTGTCCAGGGATGCAGGGGCACTCCTAGAAATGTGTGTGGAGATTGTTGAGGATTCCCTGTGCAGAGCAGAATTCCTTCACTGTGCCAGCTCTGAGCCCATGTCTGCTCTCAGGCTGTGTTCTGGGCTCACAGAAATTAGAACTCAGACATTAAACAGCCACAGGGAAGAAGCCCAAAAGTCACCTAAATAAAATATTAAAGTATTAACTCCCTTTTCCTTCTCAAAGCAGACGAGACTTAAATTTGAAATAACAAAGCTCATTATCGTGGTTCCATCAGCTGTAACCCCGTGTTCTGGGATGAAAGCAGGGAAGGAGCTGGCTCTTCCCTGCGTGAGGGGCACAGAGCAGAGGGGCAGGAGCCTGCAGGGTGGCTGCACACCCCCAGCATGCTGCAGCAGCCTGCCAGTGCTGGGTGAGGCCCAGGCAATAAATGATAAGCGTGGGCTCAGTCCTGAGTGATGGATTCCCCGGGAAAAGCTCCTCCAGCCGCACACAGACACCCTCTGGGCAGCTCCTGCCCTGGGAACTGTGTGCTCATGGAGCTGCAGCTCTGGCCAGAACCTCAGGGTCAGCCCCTTCCCAGCAGGGCACGAGGGAGGGGATGTGGGGGAAGAAGGAGGGGAAGGGCCCTGAGCTGGCAGCAGGTCACAGCAGGCAGACACTCTCAGTTGTTTTGAGGCAGATGTCACCTGGGACGGGGCGTGGTGACAGCAAAGATCCCAACACTCCATTTTCTCTTGGGGAAAAAAGGAGGTGAACCCTACAACTGCAATGGAGATGGTGTAGCTCAAACTCTGGTTATGGCCAAAAGCCTGGAGCTGCCTTGGAAACAGCTGGTGCAAACCACAGGATCCCACACTGGGTTGGGCTGGAAAGGACCTTAAATCCCACCCAGTGCCACCCCTGCCATGGCAGGGACACCTCCCACTGTCCCAGGCTGCTCCCAGCCCCAGTGTCCAGCCTGGCCTTGGGCACTGCCAGGGATCCAGGGGCAGCCACAGCTGCTCTGGGCACCCTGTGCATGGGAGCAGCACAGCACGGGGGGTTTGGGAGTGAAGAACTCTTCAGGAATTTCCTGCAGGAGAGGCAGGAAGCAGAGGGACAGCCATTGGTGGGTTTAGAGAACATCCATGAGCAAAGGCAGAAGGGACAAATTTCTGCCTGGCACGGAAGTTTTTCTGCACAAAGGATGAATCCTCCAAGAGCAGTGTTCACCCCAAACCAGGCACTGCAATCCCATTTTTCTGTGTTTTCGTGCCCATGGGATGTGCCACGTCCTCTCCCCAGCCCTGGGCTGGGAGAGCAGAGTCCTTTGCAGCAGCACAAACTGCCCAGGGAGGAGAAATCCCTGTGTGAGCAGCACCTGCAGGGCTCTGATGGGAAGAGAGGCACTCACATAACAATGAGCAGTGTTCAGTCCACAACCTGCACAAGCGCAATTAATGACAGATTTGCCAAGGTTTGCAGACAGAATGGTGGAAGATGGCATTAATTCCCAGGATATATGATTATATCCTTCAATACAGCAGACAAAAATTGCATTCTTAATCCAAAACTCTGCTCCTTATGGGAAATATAAGGAATTATGAGCAATAACTGTAGCGAGATTTTAATAACACGGTTCCCCTTCTCGTCTCCTTGTTTGATCAGACGTGGTTTGCCTACGACAACATCATTAAAGTTGGTTCTCCTGCTTTGTCCTGGTGCCCAGCAATGCTCCTGACATGGCTTTGGGAGCAGGATCCACACACCAGCATTTTTCCTATGAATTTGTGGTGGGAAGCTCAAAGCTGGATGAAAAGAGTCCTGATTTGGCTTTTTCCTTTGCTTCATTACCTGATTCTGCCCAGGCTGCTGCCTCAGCAGTGCCGCTGGAGCATTTTGTTCCTAATTGCAAGGCTCATTTGCAGCTGTAGAGCTCCATAAATGAAACCACGGTCACAATCCTGGCTCCTAATCCTCACCTGCCACCAGCCAGAGCTGTGCAAGCACATGACAAACTCCAGAGGCTGAAAAAGCCATGGTCACAATCCCATCGAGTCACAATCCTGGCTCCTAATCCTCACCTGCCACCAGCCAGAGCTGTGCAAGCACATGACAAACTCCAGAGGCTGAAAAAGCCATGGTCACAATCCCATCGAGTCACAATCCTGGCTCCTAATCCTCACCTGCCACCAGCCAGAGCTGTGCAAGCACATGACAAACTCCAGAGGCTGAAAAAGCCATGGTCACAATCCCATCGAGTCACAATCCTGGCTCCTAATCCTCACCTGCCACCAGCCAGAGCTGTGCAAGCACACGACAAACTCCAGAGGCTGATAAAACCCTCTCAGAAAGCCTTACCACGGCCCCTTTCTGCCCCAGGGAGGGTATTTCAGTTCCCAGTTGGCTTTGGCCAGTTGAAATCCAGGCTCTGCACCCAGGAGTTTCTGTGCCCGCTCCTCCAGGCAGGAAGGGCTGGGGGTGTTTCTTTCCTCCCAGCCGCAGGACACGCAGGCAGCAGTGTTCCCCTCAGCACCCGCAGCCCCATGGCCTCCCCACGGTGCCAGGAATTGTGCTCAGCACAGGCACTGGCAGCTTGCAAAGGGCTCACGGTGCTCCCGGGGCTGTCTGTAAAACCAGGAAAGAAAAGAGAGCTGTGGAAGAAAAAAAAAAAATTTTGGTTGTGGTACATGAGTTATAGACATTTTCTTTTTGCTTTCTAGACTGATCAATGGTCAACAAGGAATCACTATTAAAAATTATAGTACAAGATCCCTTCTTACTGTTACCAATGTGACAGAAGAGCACTTTGGCAACTATACTTGTGTCGCTGCCAACAAGCTAGGGACGACCAATGCCAGCCTGCCTCTCAACCGTAAGTAACGGGGACACGTGGCCGATGCCCAGGTTCGGTTCCTCCCGCA
The DNA here is from genome assembly GCA_013399835.1 of Leptocoma aspasia. Lineage (NCBI taxonomy): Eukaryota > Metazoa > Chordata > Aves > Passeriformes > Nectariniidae > Leptocoma > Leptocoma aspasia. The sequence continues at coordinate 26,229 of VXAX01006443.1, forward strand.
GCCCTGGCTCCAGGAGCCCCGCAGGAGCAGCGAGCTCGTTCCCCTGAACCCCTGGAAACGCCACCAGGACCGGCCAGTTCCACACCGGGTCCCGTGTGCTGGGGAAGGGTTTGGGTTCTGCCAGCCGTGCTGTGGTTTGGGGTGATCAGGGCTTGTGGCTCTGCCAGAAACCCCAGCTGGCCCCAGGCTGCGTCGTGTGCAGAGGCACAATGTGCACAAGCACAGCCTCCCAGCGGCAACCACGGGGCCCCAGGGGGCCACTGCCAGCCAGGGGCAGGGGTTTCCCAGCACGTTCCTGGGAACACCCCTGTCGCAGTGGAGCCAGAGAAAGAGGCAGAGATTCACTCCAACTCGGTTTGTGGCAAAAGGGAAGTGTCACACTAACGTGCAACACGAAACGCAGAGACAGAGTGCAGTTACATTCGAGAGAAGGCAAGGAAGAAGAAGGTTCTATCTTGGTTTTCATATTATATAGAGTTTTGGGAACGACCATTGATTGGAAGGTGAAGTTACATCTTCCCCAACCACAGTGGTCAATGACAAAGTTTAGCAAACCTTTCTCCTCCCAGAAGAAAGAATGAAAAACAAAAAGACAGTTAGAAAAACATGTGCATGTTTACAAAAGCAGTGTGAGAAACTCCATCGCAAGAATGAAAACATCAGAAGGCTGCAAAATGAGAGTGACAGGGAGGGTTTATTTGAAACACGCGGTTTTTATATCACACATCGCTACGGTTAGAGCTGATTGGTTTTATGGTAATTCATCTGACTCCATTGGTGGTTTCAGCATGAGCGTAACCCAAGGACATTATTCCATAACACAGCTAATGTTTACAATTCTTCTCCATCAGAAGACGATTGTTATGCCTAGATCTCTCTCCGGCTGTGTGAACACGGGCTCACACCCCGAGCTGGAGGCCTGGGATGTGCCAGAGCTCCGTCCCAGCCCGGTGTGTCAGCTGGTGCAGGGCAGGGCAATCTCTTGGAGAGGACAATGAGCAGTGTGAGGGGCGAAGCGCTGGGTGCTCAGCCTGGAGGGTGCCCAAAATGGGGCTCCAAGGTCCTGCCTGGGAGGAACTTTTAGCTGTGGCTTGGTGTCGCAGCCCAGCTAGAGTAAGGCAGCAAACTCACTCCATCTCAGATCTGGCAACGTGAATATCTTTATTTTGAAACACGCGGTTTTTATGCTGTACATCGCTACGTGACGCTGATTGGCTTTATGGTAATTTATCTGACTCTAATTGGTAGTTTGCATTGACGTAATTCAAGGACACTGTCTCAAAATATAGTTATAGTTTACATTTCTTCTTCAGGGACTCACTTATCTCTAAAATTTCTCTCTGGCTGTGTGAATACAGCTATAGCTTGGTAGCATTTCACTGCTGTTGGGTTCTCAGCCATCTGCTGTGGGGTCCAAAGGTGCTCGGGGTGGAGCTCTGGTGCTGCTCTGTTCTGATAGTGGTAAAAGAGAGACAAAACTCAGGGTGTATCCTGCACATAAAGACATTCCTCACTGCCTGGAAATGCAGAGTTTCAGTTGCTTAAATCCCACAATTATTGCCTTCCTTCTATGAAATTTCCTCCTGAACGCACTCCCCATATGATGAGTGTTGTCAGGAGGTTCTGAATTCCTGCAGGAGAGATGTAACAGGCACAAAATAACAGGGAGCCTTTGCTGCCATTTATTTAATATTTGAGGGATCATTATCAAAGTGGGAGAGACGTTACACTTATTTTAAACAGGAAATGCAAGTGAAAACAAAGGAATAAGGAGCTGGAATTTGGTGTATTTGCAATTCAGAGCAGGTAGAAGGAAGGTCTGGCTTCATTGGAACAGAGCAGAGCTGAATCTGTCTCCGAGCTGCTGCCAGGATTTTTTCCATCTTAAATTGTGAGGTGCCTTGTAGCCACCCTTGAAAAGCACTTTGAGAGGCAGAGGTTGAAAATGTCATAGAAGTACCAAGTGCATTTGTACAAATCATAAAAATAGATGTTCTCCATCGTGAGAGAAAGGGGAGGTGGGAAACAGAATGGTCTGAGACGAAATACAGAAATCTGGGTCGGCTCCTGACCTGGGGAGGGGAATGGGGGGATGTTGCCTCAGAAGTTTGACTCAAAGACCAAGCTGAAATGTCTTATTTCAAACTGTGATTGTTTTAATCCCATCAAAACAAGGAGAGCTGTCCTAAAGGTGGTGATCTGGATTTTGGTTGGGAATGAGGATCATTTGGTGATGTTTTCCCTTTGCTTATAATTTACATTAATATTATCTAGAAGCGTTATCCCTTTTAAAAAAAAAAAGAAAAGACAAAAAAAAAAAGTAACAATAATTCTCAGGGTAGCAACTCGTTAAGTGCGGACTCCTTAATCCTTCAGCGAGAATCTTCTCCTGTGAAACTCTTGCATTTGATTTTGTTGGCAGTGGGAGTGGGCCATATGTGCTGGTTCAGGTATGTGCGAGGGAGCTGCGAGTTCTGCTCGGCTGCAGCGCTCAGCAACCGAGTGCAGGGCTCGCTGGAGCTTCATTTCTTACTGGGGGGTGTCAAAATGGAATTGCTGCCTTACTTCAGGGCGTGCTGCACGTCACCAGTGGCTGCACTGCTGTGACACAGTCTGGGCAGCGCAGTGGCCTCGGAACGGTGGAGATTCAGGGGCCCATCCCATGGGAAACCCCTGGGGTGTGCAGAGATGTGGGAGGGGGATCCCAAATCCCCCAGTGTGACCCTGTGCTGTGACCTGGGGGAGCTTGGGATGCCCCATCCCATGGGAAACCCCTGGGGTGTGCAGAGATGTGGGAGGGGGATCCCAAATCTCCCAGTGTGACCCCTTGCTGGGACCCCTGAGCACAGGGCCCCCTGCACGGCCACTGTGGGCTCCTTGGCCAGCATCCCTGGGACTCAGTGGCCACGGGCTGCTCTCTGCTCTCAGGGAGGGCTTTTTAACAAAAACATTGCGGCGGAGTTGGAAAACCTGTGGGTTTTTCTTTGCACATCCCCATATAACAAACATAATGCACCTAATGTACATAATACACATAATGCACATAATGCACATCATGTACATCGTGTACCCAAATGACACAGCAGCTGTGCACAGCTGGGCACCTTTCTCAGGGACAGAGCCCAGTCTCCATTACTGGGATCTGCATCCAAACAGACAAAACCCCAGGACAGAAGGAAAAGGATTATTCCCTTTCCCAGGGAGAGGGCTGTGGCTGTCTGTGATCCATCAGGGAGCCCTGAGCTGACAGACAGCCACGAAGAGGGTCAGGGAGTGTCAGGAAAGGTCCAGGCTGGCCCTGGGAGTGTGGCTGGGACACCCAGGGAGCCAAGGACACGGTGGCTTCATGGAGCTGGACAGGCAGTGCCCGTGGGTGAGGAGAACAAGGAGAACTTTCTGGGCTGTGGCTGCTGACACAGGGACAGGGGACAGCCCTGGTGCTGCTGTGAGCTGGGGACACCCCAGAGGGACAGGGGACAGCCCTGGTGCTGCTGTGAGCTGGGGACACCCCCAGAGGGACAGGGGACAGCCCTGGTGCTTCTGTGAGCTGGGGACACCCCCAGAGGGACAGGGGACAGCCCTGGTGCTGCTGTGAGCTGGGGACACCCCCAGAGGGACAGGGGACAGTCCTGGTGCTGCTGTGAGCTGGGGACATCCCAGAGGGACAGGGGACAGCCCTGGTGCTGCTGTGAGCTGGGGACACCCCCAGAGGGACAGGGGACAGTCCTACTGCTGCTGTGAGCTGGGGACACCCCCGAGGTGACCCAGAGCTGTTGTGCCCTGGGGACAGGCAGGCAGATGGCTGGCTGGGCTGTGAGCACCCCAGATCCCACCAGCCCCTGGCTGAAGGCCCTGTGGCCTGAGATCCATGATTAATAAAAATCCAGCAGCTGGAAAAGAGGAGGTCTGAGCCTGGCGGGGAAAATGCAGAGAAGCAGTGGCTCCAAAAATTTAATAATCAATGGCAACTTGCTGATTATTCGTGGCTGGGTCCTCTGGATCCTCCAGCTGTGTTGTTTTTTGTGAGGAAATGTTTGAAGCACGGGATCCCTGATAAGGGGCACCTTTCTTACGGAAGCCTTGCAATCCACAGGAAGCATCCCTGTCCTTTCCTATCAGCTGCCAGAGAAATTGCTTTTTACGTGGCTGGTTCTATGATCCAGAGGTGTTACTGACGTGCAGGTTTACACAGAATCCTTGGATACATTGCCAGTAACTGTGAAAAAATGTAAGTAATTGTGAAAAGCTGCCCAAGAGGCCAGGAGTGACATTTGGAAGGAGAAGGAGCCTTGTGAGAGGGACGTGGTGGTATTTTCTGTGCTGATTTCATCACGCAAAGACTTCACTGAGCAACATCTGCCTGTGCACTCCTGGTTAGTGCCACACACGTCAGGAATCTCGTCTCCAGCATTCCGGAGGCACCAGACCGTGCCCTCAATTCCCATGTGTTGATTGCCTCGCGTGCTGGTTCCTACACAGAGATCCCTAATTAAACCCGTGTATTAATATTCCCAATCCATCGGCTGCCTGTCGGGAGGGCAAATAAAACGGATGTTCTCCCCCAGGTGGAAACGAGCTCGGTGTAAATGGCACTCTGTGGTTCCCCAGAGGTCCCTGCAGAGGGGAGGGGGCCCTGCTGTGACCCCTCTGTGACCCACGGCCCAGGCACTGTCCCCACGCTGATCCTGCAGTGCCTGCTGCTCTGCCAGGTCCTGGCCATCAGGACCAGCCCTAAGAGGTCTCCTCAGCCATGGACTCGAAGGTCTTGGAGGTGTTTTGCAGCCTGAGTGATCCTGAGGGAGCTGAGGGCACAGCCCTGGTGCTGCTCCCTGCTCCTGGGATCAGAGAGAGCCTCCACACCCTGGGAATTCACAGTCCTGCTTCCTCCTCACTCGGGTCCCTTTTTGGGTTTTCCCCAGGCCGTTCCAGCCAGTGCAGCGCTGGGGGAAAGGGGAGAGCAGGGTTCCTCAGGAGAGCTGGGGTGTGGGCACAGGGACAGGCAGAGGGTGGCTCTGGTGTCACCTGGTGTCCCCTCCTCTGCCAGCCCTGACCCCCCACCTCCCGTGGGATCTGCCCTGGATCCCAGGCTGGGTGTGGGCAGGCTCGTCAGGAATTTACACAGGCTTCATTAATTAACGTGCCAGCACTGCCCTGACACAAAGTTCAGTGTCATCCTTAAACCCAGCAGTTTCATTTTATTAACTGAGAAATCACATCTCAGTGCCTTTGGGTATGTGTCAGGTTTCTGCTCAGTTTTAGCTCCTCAGCTTTGCCTGGCCCACCAAATCTGACATTTCTGGAGAGAAATACACTCTCCAGGGAAATTCCCTTTGTTTCCACAGTTTCTGCTGTTGTCCAATTACCTAAGAAAGATTTTGCTATTTTATCTCTCAAATACCAGCCTGGAAAGCAAATCAAATTTCAATTTGCATAGCTCTGTCTCAGCGAGGCGGGCTGGTCTGCATCAGAAAATATAATATAAAAAAGTGTATGTAGGTATATATATATTTATAAACCTAAATGAAAATTCCTGTTCTCATTAGGAGCCTGCTGCAGTCAGTCAGAGGACAGTTATTGATTTAATAAGGTTTGGACCCAGCCCAAGGTCTCCTGGAGCCATCACTGTGCAGAGATGTGTGGTATTCTCACAGTCTCTGGTAACTGAGGGGAACAGCTTCTCCCAGGCTCAGCCTGGGAAAGTTAGAGAAAGAATTAAAACAATTGTTATCTTTTCCCCTGTACCTGGTGTTTGTGAAAGATACTGCAAGTAGGTGCTGTTCCAATTGACCAACAGGGTGAGAGAAGTTTCCTAAAGACCCATCAGGTCTTACGATGCTCTCTATAAGAAGTGTAGATTTCGATTAATAAATGCCATTTATGGCTTCTGAATCATGGAGTCCATATGTCACCTTCTCCTGTCCCCTGTACCACTCGTGTAACAATTTTGCTTTGTCGCCTCTGCTCTGTCCTCGTTCCTGCTCCAAGGCTTTGCTCTCCAGGCTGCTCCAGGAGAGGGGATGCTGATCCAGCTTGGGAAGGGCCCATCCTGGACATCCAGCCATGAAATTCAGAGCAGAGCAGCGGGGTTATAAACCCACAGGAACCTCCTGAGAGATCCTGGTGCTGGGATGGAGCGCTCCTGCTCCCAAGGGAAAACAGCTCTGAGAGCTCCCAGCCAGCCCCTGGAGATTCCCAGGCAGGGAAAACCTTCCTGCTCTCCTCTCCCTGCTGGGATGCCTTGGGAAAGCTGCCCTGGAGCAGGGCTGGGCAGAGTTCCAGAATAAAGCAGGGATTTATTAAAAGGATTTCCTCCATGGATCCACCTTGGGCAGCACAAGAGCCCAGCCAGGGCTGCACCCAAGATGAACCAAAATGGTCCCAAAATGGACACCGGGCACGGGCTCTGGCACTTTTATCAGTTCTGCTCCATTTGCACATTGCAGTTCATTGTCCAATTCCAGCTTTGGGTTATCAAGTCCCATCCTTCTTGTTTTTCTCTCTTCAGCCCACGTTGTTTGTGCTCTTGGGCCTGAGGTTTGGATCATTTGTCCTTGGTCCCCAGCTGGAGAAGGAATTGTTTTGTCTCCCTGCTCTGTGCAGAGAGCTCACCATCCCCTGATGTGAAGCCCAGACCCACACACTAAAGCAGCACAGAATCTGAAAATATAAAAGTAAAACCTGAGGCACCAAGTGGGAGAAGCAGCTCAGCTGAGCCCCTGCCATGGCAGGGCCAGGGGAGCCATTCCAGAGCAGATTGCTGGAAACTCAGCACCTTGGATTCATATATTCCCAGAGAATTAGATAAATGGCCAAATCCTCCATTTATGTAAGTCATAATAATTCTGTTAAATGTTGGGTTTGAGCTCCTTCCATATGGATGCCAACTGCTGCTCCAGGTAACAATTACCGAGAGTTATGAAGGAATTTTCTCTAAATCCATTTTCCAGCTTGAGCTTTATTATGAATTATATGACAATAAGTGACTGAGATGGGATGAGGCAGAAATAACCCATTTTAGCAAGGCCAGGAACACAAGTTTCTCCTTGACATTTAGCAGATATTTAAAGGCCTGAGAGTGGATCAGGGAAAAATCAAACAAAAGTCAAACAAAAGCCCCGGGGTCTTTGCTGTGGGTTCTTGCTGAGGTTGCCCTGATGCTCTGGTTTGTTCCATTTGTGTTTATATTCACAAATTTTGCAGTTACCTACAGCTCATGGGGTTAAGATTCCTCTTCTTACCCACCTGGTTAAATCAGAGGGGTTGAAGTGTGGCCAAATCTTCATCTCAAGTATCAGTAAATTATCATAAAATACTGAAATATCCTGAGTGGGGAGGGACCCATGGCGATCACTGACCCAGCTCCTGGCCCTGCAGACACCCCACAGTCCCACCCTGTCCCTGAGAGTGTTGTCCAAACAATTATTAAAACATTCCAGGCCATCCATGGAATTTAATTCCCTGCCTGTGCCCCTCTCTGGATAAGAAGCACCCATGGGCAGAGCTCACTGTACCTCGAGTTTCTTCTCAGAGCAGAAAACCTCAAAGTAAATTAAAAAAAGCCCTGAAAATCCAAAGAATACCTCATGTAACAAATGGGATGAAGACAAGAAGCGCTATAAATAGCACTATAAATAATGATATACATTTATTTTACAGCTCAGTCTGGAACACAAACTTCAGCTTGGCCTCAAAACTTGGGGAGGAGGGAGGGAGGAGGCTCAGAAAGGGGAGCTAGGAAACAGAGGATGAAACAATCCCCAGGTGAAGGGACTAAAGACAATTACTGTCTCTCCTGGGCAGGAAAAGTGGGTTATTGGAATATTGGTGAGCCCGCAGAAGGTGCATTAGGAAGTTTTCTCATAACACAGGCCCAGGAGAGAGTCACTTACACTGATCAGTGACCAATTTTAAACCCAATGCAAAGCACTTCTTCATTAGAAGGTGATTAAGTGCAGAACTTATTTTCATATCGAGTTGTTGAGCAAAGCTCAGGGGGCTTTACAAAGGAATTAGGTATTGATCAAGGATATCTTGAGTTTTCAGAGGGATCAGAAAATAGATTTTAAACCCAAGACTTTGGTATCTAAGCAAAGAATCTAACAGGTTGGAAAATGCCAAAACTGAAATAATTTCCCAGACAAATTCTGGGTTAATTGACAAAAGCATTTGCTTAAACCCAAACATTTACCTGTGAAGTTTGTGTGGTTCTACCAAGTCAAGTGTTTGTAACTTAGAGATCACCAGAGAACACAGAGAGCTGCTGATTGCACAGCTCCCACTGCATCCTCCTGGGAGCTGCTGCGAGTTCCTGAGTGTCTGGGCACTCTGTGAGCTGAAGGAAAAGAGGAAGGGGAAAAAAAATTAATCCTTTTTTTTTTTTTTTTTTGGCTGCAAGAAGCTAAAAATAACTTCAGAGGTTTGGAAACAAGAGGTTTTCAGCGAGCCCACGCTACAAGCACTAATTAACCTCTGTGCTGACCCACAGAGGTAACAAAATGCTGAGGTGCCCCAACGAGCCTCAAAAATGAAGAGCTCAATTACTGCTACCCTTAATTCCACCTCCAGGTTTATGTGTGGAGATTTGGGCTGGATTTACAATAATAAATTGAGCATAAAAGCTTTCTCTTCTCAGGGCTCTTCCAAGACTCGGGTGGAACACACTGGCATCAGAGGCTTTGATTTGTGATATCAAAACTATTCACAGAAAAAGGCCTGTAATGAATTTTTCAGAAACTTCCTTTCCCCCCTACATATCTAAAGTAACAAAGCTGATTTCTTGACTTTTAAATGTCCTGCATGAAGCACCTACAGCAATAACCTGAATTTTACTGTGGGGAAAAGCGCTGTTCCTGTAGAGACCATTTCTTATAAATTGCCCTGATATTCAGATTTTTAGGCTCGGCAATATTTAGATTTACTAACTTTATTCAAAAATAAAACACAAACATGAGAACTGGATCATTTAAATTCTGTTAATTTATTCAGTTAAAATTATATTCCAAGGGAAAGAAGAAAAATTTTAAATTGCTGGGGATGTGAGGAAGAAAGGAGCAAATCTCATGGAGGGGCTGCAGCCTATCACGATGTAGCAGCTTTAATTTAATTTATGTCAATAAATTGTCCGTGTTTTGCCAGCCCTTTTTCTGAGGCTGGTGCTGAGCTGTCCAGGGTGCTGCAAGTGCGTGAGGAAATGCCTGCAGGAATGGGAAATCAGAGTCAGGATCAAACTATGGCTTATCTGGATCAAAGGGGACATAAATGTGGGTTTTGGGTTTTTTTTTGGTTTTTTTTTAAATGTAATTTCACAGCCAGAGGTAGTTCTGTGCATTTCTTCAGCTTCTTCATCAAGATAATTCAATTTATTCATCTTAATCAAGTGCTGAGTTTAAAAAAGTCGGCTCCTGCTAATATCAGAATGTTGTATGAAGGATGTCTGGTTCCAAAAAGTGCTTTTGGAAGTGCTTCTGCATATGCACTCCCCTACCGTGAGGGTGTCACCGTGCCTGGTTCCAGCTCTGGTTTGCAGGACACCAAGGGAAGGCAGCTGCCCAGGGTTTATTGTGTGCTCCTCTCCTGCCCCTGCCCTGCAGAATTCCCCTGCCTCTGCTGCACCTGGAAATCTGGGAGTCGAGTCTTCAACCCCAGACTGGGTCAGGCTGAAGGGACACAGTGGCTCCTCTGGTGCCACCTCCCTGTTCCAGCAGGGACATCCCAGAGCACAGGATTGTGTCCCAATGGTTCTGGAATATCCCGAGAGAGGAGACTCCACAGCCTGTCTGCACAATCTGTTCAGGGCTGGGCACTGCCAGGGCAGAAGTTCTGCCTCCTGTGCAGGGCAATTCCTGGGATCAATCCCTGCCCCTTCCTCTGGTGCCATCGCTGGGGCCTGGAGCAGAGCCTGGGTCCTGCTCTGCCCTCCCTGCACCCAGGGACACCCAGGGACAGACAGAGACACCCAGAGACACACAGGGACACCCAGGGACATGCAGAGACACCCAGGGACATGCAGAGACACACAGGAACACCCAGGGACATGCAGAGACACCCAGGGACATGCAGAGACACACAGGAACACCCAGGGACATGCAGAGACACCCAGAGACACACAGAGACACCCAGGGACATGCAGAGACACCCAGGGACATGCAGAGACACACAGGAACACCCAGGGCTGAGGCCTCTCTCAGCTGGGGCTCCTCTCCAGGCCGAGCAGCCCCAGCTCCCTCAGCCTTTCCTGGGCACGGAGATGCTCCAGGCCCTTGCTCAGCTCCAGGAGCTCCTGTCCCTGCTCTGCTGAGGATCCAGAGCCGGACACAGCAGCCCAGAGGTACCTCCAGGGCTGGGCACAGGGGCAGGATAATCTGCTCCTTCTTAAACTCTAACTCCATCTTAATTAATCTCCTTTCACAGAAATTGTAGTCATTTCATGAATCTCATCATGACATGGGCACATCTCCTGTGTAATTTATAGAGATTGTAATGATTCATTTGATAGGCATTGTCTGTGGATTTTGGCTCGTCAGGGATCAGCAGAGCTATAATTACACAGTAATTACTAAATAAGTTATTCACAAATTGCTGTGCCAGTGAAAGCAAATAGCAGAGCAGTTGAAGAGTTTCCAGTTCTGGGCACGTGTTCGACCCGTGTGGGGCTGGGGCTCGTTCTGAGCGTGCTGGGAACCCATGGAGAGCTGCTGGTGGCACTGGGGCTGTCCTGGGCACAGCTGTCTGTGCCTCTGTGCATTTCTGCACCACCCTGGTGCCTTGGGAAAGCTGAGCTAGAACAGAAGCTGGGCAGAGCTCCAGAATAAAGNGAGCAGCCTTTCACCCAGGGAACCCTCCAGGAGGTGCTGGGGTCAGAAATCTGAGTTCTCCCACACAGGGGATCATCTCCCTGGGCTGCCCCAAGGCACAACGAGCCCAACCCCACAGGAACCATCCCTTGGGCCACAAATGGACCAGAAACCCTGCGAGTTTGGGTGCCTGACTTCAGGTGAGCCCCCTCCCCCCAGTCAGCTCCCCATGTCCAAGCTGCTGCTCCTGTGTAGCTCAGATTCCTCTGGTTCCTTCTTCTGGTTTTCTGGGAAATGTAGTGATGAGTTCCCACTGCCAGAGGGCAGGGATGGATGGGATTTCGGAATTAGGAATTGTTCCCTGGGAGGGTGGGGAGGGGCTGGGATGGAATTCCCAGAGCAGCTGTGGCTGCCCCTGGATCCCTGGCAGTGCCCAAGGCCAGGCTGGACACTGGGGCTGGGAGCACCTGGGACAGTGGGAGGTGTCCCTGCCATGGCAGGGGTGGCACTGGGTGGGCTTTGAGGTCCCTCCCAGCCCAGTGTGGGACAGTGTGAGCTGCTGGGTCACCTGCTGCAGGTGGCACTTGTCCTGAGCCCTGTGTCCCTGGGGCACGGGGGGCTCCCAGCCCTGCCCTGGGCTGGTGACACACGAGTCTCTGGTGCCCCAGGAGCTGCACCTGCACAGGTGTCCCCTGCTGCTGCATCTCCAGGGGCTGTTTTGGCATATTTATCTCCAGAAATACAGCGACAGTTGTGCAGATTTAAAGAGTGACCTCTGAGAACAGGAATATCATTACTGGGAGTCAGAGCAGTGCTAATCATATGTTTCTGAGCAGGAAAATGCTAACAGATTCCCAGGTCTGCATTATTCATGAGCTTCCATTTATCCATATGAATGAAAGACCAAGCTCAAAGGACACAGCCAACTTTGTCACTTTTTATTCATTTTGTTATGGTCTCAGCAGCTGTAAAAATCATTAAAGCAGTAGTTTTCCCTGGAAAAATCTGAAATGGGGAATGAGGACTAGTGAGCAAATATTGTTTATCCCTTAGAACAGCGTGGCTTGAATAACTAAATCAAAGCATTGTCTCTCATGTCCCTTTGGTGACACAGACATATCCAAATGTGTGAAATTCAGTGGGTTTCTCTCTTTGCTTCACCTGGCTTTGCCACCCAGCACAGGGGTGACACAGCCCCGGGACTGGGGCAGGCTCAGGACCACCCTCCTTGGTCCCTGCCCTCATGGAATGCCGTGCTCAGAGCAGCAGGGTCAGCCGTCCTAAACTAAAATGTTCATTTTTCTCTTCCATGGGCAAAGACATTCCTTCTCCTCTGCTCATTTGAGTTAAAAACATGTTTAATTTTTGTCCTAAAATGGGACTGGGAGGGACCTCAAAGCAGCCCCTGGCTGAGGAGCTGGGCTGCCCCAGGGGAGGGGAGTCCCTGGTGTCACATCCCCAGCGGGGCTGTTCTGCTCCTCGTTATAGGAAAAATGCTGTAAAACCTGTGGAGTGCTTCATAAACACAGCTCCTCCACAGGGGCTGCAGATGTGCTTTTTATTGCCTTTCATTTTTGGTAATACTCGGAAGTGTCTCGTAACTGGGACCAGAGTGGGGAGAACTTCTCTCTCTTTGGGATGTGGGATCTGATCTCAAACCAGCCCGCTGCCCCTCGCTGCCCCAGCCCCAGGAGCCCCTGCCCTGCTCTGCTTTAGGTTTCCTCTGGGTTTTGCTTGGCAGGAGCCCCTCCAGGCACCCTCGGTGGGGTGCAGGTGCTGAGGGTCCTTCTGAAACCTGGAAAGACCTCACTGCTTCCATTTATTCCTCAAATCTGATAAAATCCATGATTCAGTTCGTAGATTTTTTTCTTCCCTGTATTGCACTTTTTTGTTTTTAATGGTTTAGTGCTGTAAATGCTGGTGCAAAGACGTGCCCTCCCATTAGTGGGTGTATTTTCGTGGTACTCAAAAAGTGGCCTGCAAATGAATGGCTGCTTTTGCCAACATCCATTTGCTGAGGGCAAAGTTCCCTGATTTATTCATTTATTCAAAATACGGGCAGCCCTGTGAAAGGTAAAGCCTTAAGCATATACCAGTGTCTTATAGATGTGAAATTGTTTGTGAGAGTGAGGATGGAAATTGCATATTTTTACTGCCAAGAGAATCACATGTGACCTTTAATTAAAATATTATTTTGAGTGTTTTTAATTAAAATATAAATTTGTCTGTTGCTGGCTCACACACACACATTACACCACCCCTCACATTTAAATTAAATTAAATTGAATTAAACTAAATTAAATTAAGCTGAAATTTTTCACACTGTAAAATTGTTCATCCTACATAAAACATGACAGTTCACTCTGGAACTTATTAAAATAAATAAATAAATAAATAAATAAATAAATAAAGCTTTTAGTAGACTGGGGCATTAAAACAATGTGTTTAGTACCTTTCCCTGCCTTTCCGTAAGGAAATCAAATTCCATCTGAATTTAAGTCAAATTTGAAATTCATCCCATTGTGCTGCCAGCTGAGAACAAGTCTGGGACTTGGGGCTGGAATCCACAAACCTGGATGCTCTTAAAAATCACCTTCCACTGGGCTTCTTTTACAAGAGGGCACGAAGAGCTGTCAATAATGTGGTTTTCTACAGCCTTAAAAATATGGAATATTTATTGAGAAGCCCCTGCTATCAAGCAAAACAATGAGCTGGAGGTGTAGAGCTGCTGGAGGATGGAGTGAGAAAACTCCCTGGCAATTTCAGGCCCCAAACTTCAAGTTCACCATTATTATTTTTTTAGCGTCTCACCAGTGTAGAGCTATTAAATATTTATCATCCTGTAATAAAAGAATAAACCATTTAAATAAAATAAACCATTGCGAGGCAATTAAGGTGTAATAACTCAAACCTGCAGAAAAGCTCTAATTGCAATTGCAAAATATTAAGGGTGAGAGAAAGACACTGAATAAATTAAGGTCACGTCTCTGCCCCATCCACTCACAAGTTTCCATCCAAAGGATTTATTATGAAGTGTTTTTCCATTTTTCATGGTACTCAAACAGGCTCTGGCTTCCCTAGGCTTAAAGACCTCAATTTCACAATAAATCATTAATCTTTAACAAAGCTGATGAAGCCTGGGGGAGATTAGCTTAAATAAACCCAGTTAATTATCAAAGGTCATAAATTGAAGCAGTTATGAGCATTTTTTTAATTAACTAATGAGTTGGTATTTAACTCCAGTTTAATTTGTGTTTTGGTCCAGTTATTGATTCCTCCGAGTGGAAATATCAAAGTCAAACAATTGTACTGGTGCAGATGGAAATGAAAGAAGCTTTTTGTATTCTACAGCTGGGAAATGTTCTGCTTGGGACCATCCCAACCACTCCACCCTGTGCATCCCTGTGAGCCCTGGTGGGTTTGGGAATGTGCCCATTCCCTGGGGATCTGGGCAGTGCCCAGCACCCTCTGGGGTGAAAGGAAAACCTTTCCCAAAATCCACCCCAAACCTCCCCTGACAAAACCCTGAGGAGTGGCAGAGACCAAAGCCACGTGTGAGGGGCTGCAGAAGGCAATGGAACATTCCAGAGTTTCTGTTCCTGGGAAAACAGGCTGCATTTTCTGCCCCTGAATTCCAGAGTTTCTGTTCCTGGGAAAACAGGCTGCATTTTCTGCCCCTGAATTCCAGAGTTTCTGTTCCTGGGAAAACAGGCTGCATTTTCTGCCCCTGAATTCCAGAGTTTCTGTTCCTGGGAAAACAGGCTGCATTTTCTGCCCCTGGAACAGTGAAGGACACTGAGAATTCCTTACAGCATTGCTTTTTATTCCCCAAACCAGAAATTAGGCGTGGCTTTACTCACAACCAAGCACATTTTTCATTTTTAAACCCTGCTATCCCTCTAGCAGCTGTAACTGCACCAGACAGAGCGGTTTGGCTTTGGACAAGCTGCAGAGTGACAAAATAAGGCACCACTGTACCAAAAAGTGGGATTCGTGGCTTTAACTCCAGAGCTGGTGCCGGGGATGGGCTGGTGCTGAGCTCCTGCTGGGAGGGGGCTCCAGAGAACTGGAAAAGGGCATTGGAAAAGGGCATTGGAAAAGGGCATTGGTGCTGTGGGGATGGACAGGAAGGAGCTGGAGTGCCCTGGCAGTGCCCAGGTGGATGGAAAGGGAAGGTGCTGGAATGCCCAGGGGGATGGAAAGGGAAGGAGATGAAATGCCCAGGGGGATGGAACAGGAAGGCGCTGGAGTGCCCAGGTGGATGGAAAGGGAAGGAGATGAAATGCCCAGGTGGATGGAAAGGGAAGGTGCTGGAGTGCCCAGGTGGATGGAAAGGGAAGGAGATGAAATGCCCAGGGGGATGGAAAGGGAAGGTGCTGGAGTGCCCAGGCTGCTGCTGGCTCTGCTGGGAGCTGGAGCAGGTCCTGGGATGGATGTCCCTGCGAGGCACGGGCTCTCCTCTCCTGGCACAGGCTGGAATCTCTGCTCTGCCCTTTTGCTGAGCTCCCCGAGCTCTCCTGGGGATGAAAGCTGGGCTTTGCTAAGGACAGGAGCTCTAATCCCTCCCTCGGGTAATCCCTGCCCAAACCAGTGGAGTTTCCTCCTTTCAGGAGCTGGGGTTTCCTTCAGCAGCTCCGAGGAGGAGCAGAGGGCACAGCCAGGCTGGAGGGGTGCAGATCCCCGCTGGATTTCTGAAGGAATCTGCCCCCAGTTTGTTCCCTTTGCTCGGGCAAACAGGGGCTGATGAATCGCTGCCTTCCTAACCACATACAAGGAGATTTGCTGGGCAAATAATTACAAGTAATTGGCCTTTGGTAAACTAAAGTCAGGGTTTATTTACTTGCTTGTTTTTACCTGCCTGTATCCTCTAATAGCTCCTTCCAGCTCATATTTTTCCCAAGCCTTGGATGTCAGGAAGCTGCAGCTGTGGGTCCTGCCCTCCTCAAACACGTCTGTAATTCTCAGTCCTGCTGTCCTCCCCTGCCTAGGAATTTACTGTTGTTTTGACAATTTTATGTGCAAGCATATTTAAATCCCTCTGACCTCAGCCTCCTGAGCTGATTGAATTTTGCTTTAACTTTGGTCTGGCAATTTCCATTTCCATGTTTTTATGCAGAATGCCAGGGTTTCAGCCTGTGATAAAACTGAGACAAAAATAGGTTTGGGTCCATGCTGAACGTCTGTGTGGGCAGAGGGGCTCTCGTTTCTCTCTCCTTATTCCTTCCCTGTGTGGTTGAGTGCACATGGTGGTGTTTAGCTTGGACTTGATCATCTTGGAGGTCTCTTAATGATTCTGCAGTCTCTGGGGTCAGGGGGTGCTTCCATCAGGTTTGCTTTGGTGGTTCCCTTTCTGAGCTGGCTTTCCCCGACAGGTCCTTTCTGCAGCCAATTCCTTTTGTTCCCTCTAATTTGCCTCCTTGTGCTGGGGAGCCTTTCATGGGATGGTTTCCCATTTTGATAAGAGGTTTTCTCTGCCAGCTCTTTTCTGCCTGGGATCAGAAAGGAATTTCCAGGTACAATCTCTGTGCTTTTGGTAAAAGGCAGCGCTAAACGTCCTTGACATTTAACCTCAGCTCCTTGGCCCAGCTGTCTTTGGTGCTTACATTCTCCAGAGGTTTGCCTTTTGAGGATTAGAGCTGCAGCTACAAATCCCTGGGCTTTATTCTCCCCCTCCATTTAAACCCTCTCAGCTGCTGACTGTCTGGGTTATTTCCAGGTTAGATCCGGCCCACCGCCCCCAACCAAAACTGATTTTAAGGAGAACATCAGGCTTTACTCCTGCCCATGACTAGAGATTCCTGCTCCCACACTTCCCAGCAGAGCTGGGCTGCCCCCCCAGCACCTGCCAGAGCATTTCCCTGCTGCACCAGGGCAGGTTGAGTTTGGACATGAGGGAAAACTCCTTTGCTGACAAGTTCAGTCAGGGGCTTGGGGCATTGCTGAATTTAGAGCTGGGCAGAAAGGGAATCCCCAGTCCTCCAGGTATGTTTGGCAGCCAGGGATGTTGTGCCAGTATATCACTCTAGCACGCAACACGAAACACAGAGACACAGCTGAGTGAAGGCAAAGAAGAAGAAGAACTTTTATTTTGGTTTTCACATTATATAGAGTTTTGGGAACGACCATCGATTGGAAGGTGAAGTTACATCCTCTCCAACCACACTGGTCGATGACAAAGTCCATCAAATGAAAATTAAAAACAAAAATGAAATGAAATCAATGAAAATGAAAATGAAAAAAAAAATGAAAAAAAATGAAAATGAAAACAAAAATGAAATGAAATCAAATGAAAATGAAAAACAAAAATGAATGAAAAACAAAAAAACAGTTAGAAAGACATGTGCATGTTTACAAAAGCAGTGTGAGAAACTCCATCACAAGAATGAAAACATCAGAAGGCTGAAAAATGAGAGTGACACCAGTATCCCTGCACCCAGAACGTTCCTGGTTTTATGTTTCTGAGCCCAGCCTGACTCCAAGCTGTGCTTTAAGCCAAGGAGCTGGGTTGGGCTGTCCTGGCTGCCCAGGGGAGGTGGCTCTGCAGGGCACACACAGCCCCAGCTCTGCCAGGGCACTCCAGCAGCTGCTGGGCACTCGCTGCTCTTCCTCTGCTTTGGGAAACAGAGCCCCAGAGCTCAGCTCAGGAGAATTCCCCACTGCAGCCACAGAAACGGCACAGAAAGCCCTGGGCTTCCATTAGACTTGCAGATTCTTTTTCCACAAGCACCCTTGGAAATCTGAGCAGCCCTGATATTGTAGGATTGGGGTCCCAGGAAGGTGCAGTACAGACAGTGCCACTCTGGCCCACGCATCCCTGCCTCCCAGTGCTCCTAAGGAGTCATTAACAAATTTTAATTTCAATGAACCAGCCTAGCGTGCTTCTACAAAACCAGCTGGTTTTGTTTTCTCTCTATAGACCCGAACATTTTCATGAATAAAGATTTGCAAAGAGTTTTAGAACTTTAAACTAGAAATAGACCTGTCTCTCCAATGCCTTGATCTAATAATGTATTTAAAAATGAGATTTTTTGCAAGAATAATACATGAAATTGCTGCCTTTGCTTCCAGCCTCAATGATGCCAGGAATCTGTGACTTTATGCTACCTTAAGCACCTATAATTAAGTCTAGATCCGATGTTTCCCAGGGAGACACGATCCCAGCACAACCCCTGCTGGTTTGGGTAGGGTATTTTGCTTTTTAACGAAATACTGTACTGACTGAGTGTGTTAATTTGCCTGGTTGTTGGAAAGAATGATGTTCATCTGCAGCAAGAGGAACTTCTCCTTTCCTAGGAAGCCACAGTCACGAGGATTGACTCCTAAATTCCCAGGGAAAAGATGCTGTTAAGGTAGCCAGAAAAATAACTTTTGTCATCATTGCACAACACATTTGAGCCAGGCTGAGGATTATCCATGAGGAGCAGGCTGTAATTGCTCACAACATGAAGGTTTGGGAGAAGTTAAGGAGCACTAAATCAAATTATTGTCACACTTTTAAAACAGCCATTAAAATACAAAATCGAGGCAATCTTGATAGGTTTTTGTTTTCTCTGAGTCTCTTGTCTGACCCCAATTCCTGTTTGTCCTGCTGAAGTCAGGATTGCTCCGTGCAGGGGCACAGCCTCCTTTCCCAAGGGAACATTTTGGGGTGGGAGCATTTGGTGTGGTGAGTTTCCCTTTTACCTCGTGTTCAGTTTCCCTTTCCCTCATGTGGAGTTTCCCTTTATCCCTTGTGCTGAGTTTCCTTTTTCCCTTATGTTGAGTTTCTTTTTCTTCATGTTGAGTTTCCTCTCCCTCAGGTTGAGTTTTCCTTTCCCTCACGTTGTTTCCTTTCCCTCACATTGAGTTTCCTTCTCCTCATGTTGAGTTTCCCTTTTCCTCACACTGAGTTTCCTTTTCCTCATGTTTTATTTCCCTTTCACTCATTTTGAGTTTCCTTCTCCTCATGTTGAGTTTCCCTTTTCCCACATGTTGAGTTTCCTTTTCCTCACGCTGAGTTTCCCTTTCCCTCACATTGAGTTTCCTTTTCCTCATGTTGAGTTTCCTTTCCCTCATGCTGAGTTTCCCTTTCCCTCATGCTGAGTCTCCCTTTCCCTCCTGTTATTTTTCCCTTTTCCTCATGTTGAGTTTCCTTTTCCTCATGTTTTATTTGCCTTTCTCTCATGTTGAGTTTCCCTTTCCCTCATTTTGAGTTTCCCTTTCCCTCCTGTTTGGTTTCCCTTTTCCTCATGTTGAGTTTCCTTTTCCTCATGCCAAGTTTCCCTTTCCCTCATGTTTTATTTCCCTTTCCCTCATGCTGAGTTTCCCGTTTCCCTCCTGCTTTGTTTCCCTTTCCGTGGTGTTGATCTCCAGCAGCTCCTCTGGGCTGGGACAATCCCTGCTGTCCCCGCTGTCCCCTGCAGCAGCCCCAGCCCCAGCAGGGCTCCAGGTGGCAGCCAGGCCCTCCCTGTGCCAGAGAAACCAGATTTGGGGTTTTCAGCAGAGTGACCCAAACCCCACAAATCCCTGTGGCTCTTTCCCCCTTTCCCAACCCACACTGATGTCACAAAGTCCAAGTTTCTGAAAACTCAGGCATCACTGAAATCAATTTGGTGTCTCACATATTCCTGCATTTCTGGGTAATTTTGCATTCTACCTGTTAAATATTCTGGGAAAAAGCCTTGTTTGTGCCTTGGCCGGTAGAGCAGAGCTTTGAAGCACAATGCAGCCCCCAGGGGAACCTCCCCATCCTTCCTCTTCCTCACTGGAGCCAGCTGCAGCTCCCTGGGATGCTCCTGCATGGAGAGCAGCCCCATCTCCCCCTCTCCCTGCCCAGCTGCCCTGGTGGGAAGTGATATGGGACATCCAGGGACAGACCCATCTGTCCACAGCACTTCCCACTGCTCCTGCTCCTGCACAGAGGTAGGAAACCTCAGTGCCCAAAACCCTTTTCATGCTGGAGGTGTCACCAACTCCATGGATTTTAATGCCAATTAAAAGTGTAACACAGCTCAAATTCCACTTTGCTTTTAAAACGTGCTTTGGGTTCATCAGCACCCTGTGTGTTTGTCAGGGTGTTGAATAATTGGCTTTGAGGTTGGAAACATTCATCTGCATTAGCAGAAGTTTAGCAGTTGGGTAAAGAAACTTCATAACTTTTTATTTGGGGAAATATTTGTCTAGTATTTCTCTTGGACTGGTGTTCGCACAGTATTAACCTGAAAAGCACATTGTAGGTGGAAAAAACCCCTCAAAATTGGCCTGGAGCTGGTGTGTGCTCAGCCATTCCCTGCACATCCCTGCTTGTCAACTCGCTCCCATTTTTTTTCATTAGTTTCTTGTTATAGTCAAGATATGGTCAATGATCTTTTGAGCTTGGTAATTTTGTTAAACCTTTTTTATGAGGAGTATTGAATTGCTGCATTGAGATGGGAGCTTGCTTCCGTGCAAGATTAATTGGGACCGGTATTTCATTTTGCATAGCACTATTCAAAGCTAATAAAAAGGCCCAGAATAATGAATTCTGAAGTCAAATTATAATGAAAAGCCACAGGTGATTGTTTCATTAGGCTGGATGCAGGAGAACTGTGTCTTCTCTTAACTTTGACTGTTTGTATTGGTTGCCCTGGGGGAAGTAAACAACTTCCAAATGGGTTTGATGTTTCTGAGAAACGTTTTCTTCTGGAAAGACTTCAATAATTAAAAAGATGTGCCTTCTTAAAAGTTCACCGAAGCACAAAACTATTGCTTTAAAACATTCTTTGTTCAAAATTGTTACCTTGACTGATATTCATGGGAGGAAATTGCCTCCAGTGAAGTGAACAAAGCCCTTCTCTCAGCCAGGTTTCAGTGCCTCCTCAGAGAAATGCTTGGAGCTCCAGAACCCCAGGGGCAGAAAGCTTGGCCTGGTGGGAGTGTGATGGTGCTGATTGATGGTGTGCAGGAGATGTGGATGAGAGCAGTGTGATGGTGCTGAGGGTGTGCAGGAGATGTGGATGAGAGCAGTGTGATGGTGCTGAGGGTGTGCAGGAGATGTGGATGAGAGCAGTGTGATGGTGCTGAGGGTGTGCAGATGTGGATGAGAGCAGTGTGATGGTGCTGAGGGTGTGCAGGAGATGTGGATGAGAGCAGTGCTGGGTGCAGCTCCAGCACAGAGCCCTGTCCCAGCCCCACTCAAGATTGAACTGTGCTGTCTCTTGCATGACTGTTTGCTGTCTCATTCTGTACTTGTCTTCCATGTGTGATTAACTCCCAAATGTTCTCTTTTTTTTTTTTTTTT
>VXAX01006443.1:47295-62476 GCA_013399835.1 Leptocoma aspasia
TTTATTTTCCTTTTCCCTTTTTGTAGAAATTATTGAGCCTACTACCTCTAGTCGTGTCTCAAGCCCAGGTCAGTATCCCCCCGCAGGAGGGTCGGTGCCTGCAGGGCTCATTGCCATCCCTGCCCGGGGCTGGCCCGGCCACCTGTGTCGTGGTAGTGCTGGACTGTCCCTGTCTTTGTGCTCCCATTGGTGTGTCTTCCCTCCAGGCTTTGTGTCTTGTCCTCTTTCTCCCTGTTTTGAGCATCTCTCCCTCATGCCTGTCCCTGCCATGGGTGTCTCCTGTGGGGGTGTGCAGGGCACTGCTCCATGTGGGCAATTCCCTGCTCTGGAACCACCTCGCCCTTCGGGTCCTCGCTGATGCTGTTGCAAATGTGGATGTTGGTTTGAGGATTTGCAGATTTCTCTGTCTCATCACTGACTGGCTGTGGGATGGAGGCAGGAGCTGCTGGGAGGTGCTCCTCAGGGCCAGGGGGTGTTGGTGGGAGCTGGGCAGAGAGCTGAGCCTCTCCCTGTGCCTGGCAGGCATTCACAGCTCCCGAGTGCTCCTGCTGCATCCCCACCTCCTTGGGGATTTCCTGTTGCTGCTCCCCAGCAGGACACCCTCAGTGGAGTTGCTCACAGAGTCTTGGAATGGTTTGGATTGGGAGGGACCTAAAACTCATCCAGTGCCACCCCTGCCATGGCAGGGACACCTCCCACTGTCCCAGGCTGCTCCCAGCCCCAGTGTCCAGCCTGGCCTTGGGCACTGCCAGGGATCCAGGGGCAGCCACAGCTGCTCTGGGCACCCTGTGCCAGGGCCTGCCCACCCTGCCAGGAAGTAATTTTATCCCATCCAGGAGACAAAAGCAAGCAGAATTTTCCTCTGGCAAAACCCTCACCAGATGTGTACTTTTATTTCCTAACTGGGGTTAAAAGATTGGAAGGACTGTGCCAGAAAGCCACAGAAGTGAGGTGATTAAACCAAGTGAGGCAGATAAAACCAGGGGTTGCAGAAGGAAAAGCAGACACAGGTGACTCCAATACCCTCAGACCTACAGGAGCAGCAAGACAAGTGTTTAAACCTGCAGTGCTTTAATTAAAGAGCTTAGGGAGGCCAAGCTCCGGTGTCACTCGGGGGGCAGAGGTGCTGCCTCCCTGCCTTCCCGGGGCCCAGGGAGCTTCCCAAAGCTCTCCATCTCCTCTAGGGCAGAGACTGTGCCCTGCCTCCATCTCCTGTAGGGCAGAGATTGCCCTGTGCCTGCAGCCAGAGCCGCAGCAGAACCTGTGCATGATGAGTGCAGGAGCAGCCTCCATCCAGAGCCACCATGGGAGGGGGGATGGACTGCAGAAAGCTGATAGTGCTTGCAATAAAATCCCCATCCTTGGGATTTCCCACAGTTGCTTTGGACTACCAAGCAGCTGAAAATAAGCTGGGGAATTGTTTTTTGAGTTAGGAGAAGCTGAGAAGAAGGGAGGAGCCGCCGCTGTGGTGGGAAGCGGCGATGGCAGAACCTCGCTCTGCGTGCTGTTCCACACTGGGGTTTGTGACTCCTGAAAAAGTGCCCTCAGCCTGACCCCATTCCCAGCTCTGGCCAGGGAAGGAGGGGTAACGCTGCGTGGTTGCAGCTGGAATGGACTCCAGTAGCATTCCTGGGTTGAATCTCCATAAGTGAGTGCTCCAGCAGAGTCACAGTCGTTCCTCACTTTCAAAAACTGCTGTTCAAGCAACACAGCTTCGAGATGTGTTTGAGTTCTTGTCTGCAGAAATTTGCACCAAATGAGCAAAATTGTGTGTACTTTTGGGAGCAGGATGGGGATGGGGGAGTGGAAAGGAATAGAGTCCTTTAATAATGTTCCCTCTCTTAATTCTGAAAGCACAGTGCTAAATAGGGAGGCGTTTTTCCAAACATGAAATTGAGAATATCAAAACCTCTGAACACAATAGTGGAAAAATTTGGGAATCAATAAAGTTGCAATAGTTATGAAACTACATGAGCAAATCCGACTTTAAATTACCAAGGAAAGTACTGAGCTCAGTTTGCAGTTGAAAACCAACATCTGTTCTGCTGAAAGACAACAGAAAAGGGGAGAAGGGTTTAAAGACAGTTCTCAAAATGGTTGAAAATTTATTATTGAGTCTTTCCTCCTGGAAATGAGCCCTGGTACCAGCAGTGACATTGCACTGAGCTGTTCTGTTTGCCTTCCACAATTAAATAACATTGTGACAGTCCCTCCACTTGGCTAATTTTAGCCTGGTAAATAGCTGGGAAATGCCAGCGCTATTGTTACCAAGTCACTCAGCTGCAGAGGCAATGAAGAAGTTCCCAGAGTTCTGAGCCCCTCGTGGGCTGCAGCACCAGCAGTGAAGGCAGCAGGTTGGGCTGGGAGATGGTGGCAGAAAACCTGGGTTATCTGTCCACAGCTGCCTGTGACAGTAAAATTAGATTTATCACAAATCACAGAATGGTTTGGGCTGGAAGGGACCTTAAAAGTGTCTCGTTCCACCCCCTGCCAGGAGCAGGGACGTTCCTGACTTTGTTCAAAGTCCTGCCGGGAGGGTTTGGCCAAGACTCCTTTGGGCCTGTCCCTCACACAGGAACACAAACCATGTGTAGGAGCTCATTCCAGCCTCGTGTCTCACATCAGTCAGAAAGCAGAGCACCAGCCTCCTTCCTGCTCAATCAAGGCTCTGCAGCTAATTAGCTAATTGCCACCATCCCTCACCACTTGAGCGCGGCTTCGGGGGACGCGTTCCGTGGGGAAGGTTCTGCTGCTGGAAGGACACAGATCCTCTGCAGGGCTTCAGTACTGAGCCAAGGGCTGTGAGAAGAGCCCAAAGCAAGTCTCTGAGTGGGTGGTGAGGGGAGGCTGGGGGCCAAGGCTCCCCCAGCAGTGAAGGGAACACCTGGCGGGATGGTTGATGTCACAAAGTCGATGTCACCACTGCTGGAGTTTCCCAGGATCTTCCTCAGAAACCAAGCTTGGAGCTTGCTCCCTGTAGGAAGTGAGGAACCTGTAGCAACCCTGGAGAACTTCCAGGGTCCCCCCCTGCCAGCTCCCAACGGGGGACAAAGCATTTAATTCATTTTTAATTCATGCAAAGCAAGGCCGTGTTGGAGAGCCCCGGTGACACATTTGTGCATTTCTCTGCTGGAGCCCTTTTCTGTACATTTGGGGATTTACTTCCCTAATTTGAAGCGACAGTGCTTCGAGCATGTAGAATTAGCTGCAAAAAGTTACAAAATTGGGGCCAGGGTTGGTATCTGTGTTGTCAGCCAGCGCCAGGAGCTGGAGCTCCTTACAAATCTTTCCTCCTTCAGCATAATTAGTTCACAGGTGGTGTCTTGAAAAGCCTTTGAAGATGTTGCTGAATTCTTAATGCTGACTAAACAAGTAACTGTGACAGGTCAGAGAGAATAATTGAGGAATCTTCTTTAATTAATGATTTCACATCTTATGAGGCACTTTTATAAAAATTGGAGCCGGAGAGAGAAGGACCTTAAGTTATTTAATTTTCTCAGGAACAAAAGCGTGTGTTTAAATGAGCACTTGGGCAGGTTGGACAACTCCTTGAACTTCAGTTGCTTCTCCCTGTTCTGCCTTCCTGCATATCTAACACATTTAATACGCCAGAATACCAAATAATACCTCATTTCAAGCAGGCTCTGTTTGTTTCATGGGAAACCTGCCAACCCCTCCAGTTTTTCTCTTCTAATGCAGTTGCAAATCCCATTTAAATCAATCAGTGGTTTTGTGTAAGGACAATCTGCAGGGTTGGACTCTGAATTTCGGAATTTAGAGTGCTCCTTCTCGCCATTAGTTCTGTCTGTTGGTGAGGAAAGCAGCGTGTTCCTGCAGCTGGAGGACCTGGCCTGGCAGCAGGAGGCTCTGGAGGAGGGGAGAGCCCTGGGGCATGAGACAGGGCCAGCTGGGCTTCCTCAGCCAGAGCCCAACTGCTCTTCCTCCTCCCTGTCTGCGCAGTTCCTTCCAAAACTCTAAAGGGGGATGGAAAGCTGATCCAGATTTCGGGTAACAGACCCTGGATCATGGCAAATTTAACTTCTAAATCCTGTTAGGAGCAGATGTGTGTGCGTTCTAAGAGCTTTTGGTGCTTGGTGGCCGCTTTGTTGCCTCCCAAATCCCCCCCTGGGAGGGAAGGCAGAGTCTCCATCTCCACCAGCTGATGGGGAACCAGCCTCCAGTACCCAGCCCCAGAACACCAGAGGTTCCTCTGTCCCAGTGACAGATATAAAACAGGGCTAGAAAGTCTTGCTGTGAGTAGTTTGGCATCAAACAGGTGAATATCTGGAAAATATCAATATATTAAACCTCCTTGCTAACCAGCTGAAAGCTTTGTGTTCAGGGCACAGGGTGGGCATTGCTGCTGCATTCCAGGAGCCAGGCAGGTGTGAAATTCCAGCGTGGCTCCCTGTGCCAGGAAAAGCTGGTTTGTACCCAGCCAGCTCCGTGCACCTGCACCGTTAATTCTGGGTTTCTCTGGGAACTGGGAATTACATCCTGTGGGAAATAGCTGCCTTCCAGTGCTGCAGTCACCTGCTGCTACAAGCAGGTGAGCTCTGTGCTTGTAAACCATCCCGTGAACGTGTGGAATTAGGTAAACATTCCCGTTTGAGCTGAACGAGTGTCTCAGGGTGTGCTCAGTGACATTCAGCGTGCTCAGAGCCTGCATCATCATTCCAGCAGAATGTTTGAACACACTAAATCATATTATTCACTGCTTGCTGAAGAGATGCATTATTTAATATCAAGAGAGCTGCTTTCTATCAGCTGAAAAATAGGACTAGAACTGGGTCGTTTTTAGTCCATTGATTCCCACTCTCTAAGCCAGCATGTAAAATACAAGAATGTTTTTTTCCTGATACTGTATTGCCTACAAGCCTTCTGTCAGTGGGGATTTCAATATTAATGAGTTTTCCCACGAATATGAGAAGCCCACTTAGGAGAAGAAGCTGCTCTGAGAATCCTGAATATTCTACAATATCACACATCGATCAGTTGGCTGGAGTTTCACATTTTAACCAAGGAGTGCTTCTGAGAGATGCCAGGAAAGCAGAGCAGGGCCAGGTGTGAAATGGCTTCTGGAGGCTGTGAGGAGGATGTGGAGGCTGGGGAGATGCTCAAGCTCCTGTTGCTGCTTTCTCCCTGTTGGTGCTGGGATGAGCCACAGAGGTTCCTCCCCATCTCTGGGGGATGCTCACCCTGCAGGGAGGCTCTCAGCTCCAGGGATCAGTGTCCTTGGTGCTGGGGGCTTATCAGCACCCAGATCAATGCATGTTTTGTGGATGGGATCAGCGTTTGTGGGTGTGTGTTGTGTGCAGGAACTCCAGTGTGGGAGCACGGGCAGGGCTCTTCTCAGTACAGCTCTGACTTCCCACAGTTAATGGGGTTTAAAACACAGACAATCACAGAATCAGGGAATCTCCTGAGCTGGAAGGGACCCAAGGATCATCAGTCCAGCTCCTGGCCCTGCCTGGACACCCCAGCTGCTCTGGCAGCCTCGGGGCCGTGCCCATTCCTGGGGATCTGGGCAGTGCCCAGCACCCTCCGGGGAAGAACTTTCCCAAAATCCAGCCTAAACCCCTCCTGGCACAGCTCCAGCTGTTCCCTTGCTCCTTACACAACCTATTTACACCTTCCCCGAGTCTGAGACAAGTCCCAGTTCTGACTGAGAGAAGACAAGCAGGAGATTCCAGAATATGATTCACCAGCAGGAAGAGAGCAGTCCGTGTTTTTATTTATCACAGAAGGATATGTTTTAAGTGAAGGTTTGATCAGCCAGAACTGGCTGACTACAGGAATTGTACAGGAATAAATATGCATATATCCATCTCGATGAGATGGGTGGCCATGTGCAGAGATTTGAAATGTATATAGAGCTGTGTATGCAGAACTTCAGGGAGGGCCCAGCTCTGTGTGCAATGTGGAGGAGCCTGCAGCTACAGCTGGCAGGGAAGGCTCTGACAAACCTGGGTTGTTGAGGGAGGGAAGGCTTGGGGGATTAGGGGACTTGTCAGAAAAAGCCTGTTTGAAAACTCCATGAATATGTCAGTTTTAAAGAAATTCAAATAAAGGCCTGTTGAGTTTTGAGTGTAAAAAAACCACGTTGGCTTCCTTCCAGGCTCCCTATCTCATTCCAGGCAACACTTCTTCTTTTTTTGTCTTTTCCCTGTCTGAATTTCGCACCAAATGGAAATTTCAGTTCTATGCCAGCTGCATTTAGAGTATCTGTGCAACATGGACATTTTGATGGAGTTGCCAACAATATTTCCAGCCAGGATGGAAAACAACATCCCAGGGTGACACAGGATCAGCCATTTCCTTACTCTGAACCTGATGTTTAAAAGCTGCATCCCTGCATCTCTTCCTTTCCCTCAGTTGCAAGGCCCAGTCTAGTGAGGTGGATTTTAAGCTGGGTTTTGTCCTTCTTTAAACTTTCCAGACGAGCTCTTAACATGTCACCAGGCAACCCACGAAAGGCTGAGTGTGGGTTTTCCCAAGAGGTTAAAGAAAACAGCACCAAAATTTGTAGGTTGATGGCTGAGCCAGGCCCACACCCTTCCAGGAGCAGGGTCATAACAGGTTCAGGCAGCAGCTCTGAACAGTTAAATAAATATTCCTTCATCACGGGCACCTGTTCCTGTTCACGATTTTCAGGAAGCCCAGATTTTAACTGAGCCTCTGAATCTGTGAACACACAGAACAGTGTGCAGCCATCTGATTAAAATTTTAAAGGCACTTTTCATTGAGATGGAAGTTGTGCAAAACATTTTCCCGTTTTCAGCTGCTGAGTCAGATATTTCCATAAGAAAAAGCTGTTGGCAGGAGGCAGTGGGAGATGAACTCAGTGGATGAGTGGCAGCCCGCTCCCTCCCAGCCACCCACCCCAGACTGACCCAGGTCCTGGGGTGACGCTGGGTGACACTGGCACACTCAGCAGCGCCTGTCACCCACCCCGGGGGGAAATGATTGACCCTGGCACCTTTTCTCCTCCTCATTTTGGAGGTACCTGGCTCAGCTTTGTGCTTCTCTCCCCACCACGTCCCAGCCAGGCAGCGCTGCCTCTGTGTGCAGTGAGGATGGGTGGCACTCACCCTTCCCTGTCCCTGGCTGCTCTGCAGGGATTGTCCCCCCTCAGCCTCCCTGCTCAACACCCAGAACGAGTTTCCTGCCAAAGCCAGGCAATTCCGAGGGGAACTGGGTTTGGGAAGCTGGGGGGGGTGTTCCCTGGAACAAAGGGGGTGTGGATTTTCGGATGGGAAAACGGGGAGGCATTTGAATAACCCGCAGGGAAGTGTCACAGCAGAGAGGGACCCTGCAGGAACGAGCAATGCTGAGCTGCTGTGGGCCAGGGGGGTCCCACAGCCTGCTGTGCCCTGCCCTCCCACCTTGCACAGCCCCATTCGGCCTTCAGCTTTCCCAGAACCACAGAAATAAACAGGGACCCACCGGGGCCCAGCCCAGCTCCCAGCAGAAGGAGCTGTGTTTTACAGAGGTGGCAATCCCACCCTGCTCCACGCACAGCATCACTGCCCAATTCCCAAGCAGGTGTTGGAGAAACCTGAAGGGTTGTAGTACTTAGGGGTTATACATGGCACAAACTAGGGGAAAAAGATTGGTTTTGAGGGAGAATATGTCTTTCTGCACGCGTCTCCAAGGCTATCAGAGTCAGTTTTAAGGCACCCATCTCTGTCCCAAAAGCACCAAAATTCTGCACTAATTGCTAGAGATTTTCAAAGGCATGGCTCTTAACAGAACCTGCATGCCTAAAGCTCCCAGTCAGCTTTGAAAAATCTCAGCTGTTGGGGGTTTTTTCCTCTCTTCTGTGTAATAACATATGCAAAGCTGAGCCATAATGTCTCCAAAATCCTCGGGATTAAGCTGAAAAGCGAGTGGGGAAGGCTGGGGCATGAAAAGCTTCCTGATGCAAAATCCTCCAGCAGCAGGAGAAGCTGCAGAGCAGCAGTGGGCAGGAAGGGTGAGGAGCTCTGGAAAGGGACCCCCAGCAGAAACCCAACCCCAAATGGCTCTGGAAGTGGGGGGATCATTCCCTCTCACCCACAGGCAGCTGCAGGAGCTCAGAGTCCTCCCAGTGGCCAATCAGCTCCTGCTGCAATCCCAAATAATTCATCCCAGGGAACAGTGAGTAAAGATAAATGGAGCCACAGACTCACAGAATGGCCTGGGTTGGGAGGGACCTTAAATAAATCCCCTCCAGTGCCACCCCTGCCATGGCAGGGACACCTCCCACTGTCCCAGGCTGCTCCCAGCCCCAGTGTCCAGCCTGGCCTTGGGCACTGCCAGGGATCCAGGGGCAGCCACAGCTGCTCTGGGCACCCTGTGCCAGGGCCTGCCCACCCTGACAAAAGGATCCCTCAGCGGGGTCAGGGGTGGGAGATGGATCCCTTCCCTGGAGCCACCCCCAGGGAGCCACAGCTGCAGGTGACAAACGCTGTGTTCAGAGTGACAAATCACTGAATCACTTCATTAAAAGGCCTAGGCATTGAACCCCGAGGAGCCCAGGGAATGGATGGCTCCCAGCCTCAGCACCTGGACACTCCTGCATCCCTGGAGAGCCTGGGGCTGGCTCGGGGAAGGTCTCAATCAAGTTGAAAAGTAGCAACAATTTTTAGTGGGGCAGCATGTGAACACTCTGGAGTTCCATGAATAGTTCATGTCACGCCAGGGGCTGGAGACAAACGCTGCTGGGTCTGAAGAGCAAATAGCTCAGGCTGCTGTGAGTGATGTCTGTTCCCTGCACACACAGCCCGTGGAAATTGCACTCATCCCTCAAGGACTGCAGGCAGGGAAGGGTGGCACGGCCAGGCAGGCAGAGCTGCCAGGACAGCCTGCTGTGCCCTCCCTGCTGCTGTGGTCCTGCAGAAATGGGTGTGGGGGCAGCTCAGGTGCCAGCCAGCCTGGATCCCCTCTGTGGAGGTGGCCTTGCTGTGCCCTTCCCTGTCGCTGCTGGGCTGGGAATGACACAGTGAATTCCACTCTGAGAGGTGAGGAGAAAGAAAAGGGAAGGGGAAGTTTATTAAAACTTGTGCCTTTTATAACATAGATCACTAAGGTTAGACCTGATTGGTCTTATGGTAATACATCTGACTCCACTGGTGAATTTAGGATAAATGCAATTCAAGGGCATTGTACCAAAACAATGGCAATTGTTTAGAATTCTTCTTCTTCGAGGCCTAACTGTTATGTCTATCCTTTCTCTGGCTGACTGAGAATATCCACACTTCCCTTCGGGCTGCACAGGACAGGGCACGCCTGGGGGATGGCACAGCTCACACTGGCACTCCATCCCAAAACCACTGAGGCTGGAAAAGCCCACCCAGATCACTGAGTCCAGTCCCTGACCCATCCCCACCCTGTCCCCAGCCCAGAGCACTCAGTGCCACCTCCAGGTGACACCTCCAGGGATGGGCACTCCAAACCCCCCTGGGCAGTTCCCAATCCCTGAGCACCCCTTCCATGGGGAAATTCCTGCTGCTTCCCCCCTGAGCCTGCCCTGGCCCAGCCTGGGGCTCCACTGTAACTTCTGGAACTAGCAAACTGTTGGACTGGGTTGTTTATTTCATCCACCACCTTCTTCTAATCAAAACACTCCTGGTGATTAATTCCTTGGCTATTGGCACAGTTTGGGAATAAATTTCCATGGATTATAGGGTTTTTAATGTTCCTATAAAAAGAGAGGAATACATGCACTATGCAGGAAAAAAAAAAAAAGCAAGAGAAACCCATCAGAAATGCTTAAGAAAATCAACAGAAGTCTGAATAAACCCCACATCTTAGAAATCATCTGGCAACCACCTCAGTGGAAGATTTGCTGAAAGGCTACCAGCACTTCCAGCCAAAAACTTCCATCCTCATACACCAAAAAAAGGAGAGAAATCACGTTCCAACCTGCTTAACTCCACATCCTTTGTCATGTGCACAAGAATGATGTGGAAACCGTGCAGAAACTGGAAAGTTCAGCGTAAAAAATTATCATTCACGCTGCTGTATGACATTGCCTCAACACAGCAGAACCAACAAAGTCTTCCTGATATATGAGAACTATCAAAGATTGCCACTGAACACGGAGATTTAATGTGCTGCTTAATTCAAGAGCTTATTTACAATGTCACACGTCACTTGGAGAAAAATGGCTCTGACAACCAATCATTTAAAATATAGGAAGAATGTTTAACAAAAGGTCAGAAGTACAAATATTTTACATATTAACTACTAATAAATTCATTTCCTCTCAAAGTTAGGAGGATCAGCAAATGTCTCCAAAGCCATTTGCAATATTTCAGCACAAGACCCAACCTCTAATTACCAATGTAACTTGTAAATAATTGTCAAGTATGCAGATGAGCCAAAAATTCTCTCAAATTAAAGTAATTAGCTCCCAAGTCAAATTTTTCTGTCACATTAAAATGCTTTTCCTTGTCTCCAACGTGACACTTACAAATGAGAGCCACATTGTCAGGGAAGCAGTTATTGTAGGCTGCCAGGATGATCTGCACCAGGAGCTGGGAGCTCTTTGCTCCCACAGGAACCTGAGCAGCTCCCACTCCATAGTTTGTGCTGCTCACCCCTCATGGGAGTGGGGAGTTTATCCAGCTGGAACCCTGGCAGGTGGCTCCAAAGTGTCCCCATCCCTTGGTCCGGGGACATCCCTCATGGAGAGCCCCAGTGCTCGGCTCTTCCTGGTTCTCCTTCCCTGAGGAGCCTTTCCAGACCTCCTGGTCTGGGACACAGGGATGGGGGAGTGGGAATGGGGATGGGGATGGGACTGGGACAGGGAATGGGGATGGGGATGGGACTGGGAGTGGGACTGGGAATGGGGATGGGAGTGGGAATGGGAATGGGAATGGGAATGGGAATGGGAGTGGGAATGGGAATGGGAGTGGGGATGGGAATGGGAGTGGGGATGAGCAGCCTGCTTCTCCCAGTGCTTTCTCTGGCACGTTCATGGTTTATTCTCAGTGTCCTCTCGACCAAAGCTGTGTTTGCCATGTCCAGTGGGAGACCCTGAGCCATTCTCCTGTTTAATTTTGGGTTCCCAGGCAGGACCCAGAGTCAGGCTTGGTTTCTGTTTCACTCAGGCTAACCAAGGCTGGGTTTGCTGGTTGCTGCAGATGAACCCAAGGTTGGGGCAGGTGTGGGAGAGGATGGAGTCCCAGCCTTGAGCCCAAGCCAGCTGTGTGACCAGAGCCCTGCACAGTGCCCTGAAATAACTCAGGACTGACTGTTCCTTTCCAGGGATCCCTTCCAGGGGCTCTTCCCCTCTGCCTCAACAGTTGTTGCTATTCCACTTCTTCAAGACAAGACAACAGGGTTTAGCCTCAGAAATCCAAGCTGGATTTGTGGTTTCCTTTGCCCTGAGTGTGCCAAGAGCAGTGAATCTGGAGGGTTCTTCCAAGGGGAGGGACAGGCTGAGCCTTACTCAGGCATCTCATCCATTCAGGCTGGAGATCAGGAAAGGTTCTTCCCCAGAGGGTGCCGGGCACTGCCCAGGTTCCCAGGGAATGGGCACGTTCCCAAACCTGCCAGGGCTCCAGGAGCATTTGGACAGTGCTGGAAGGCCCAGGGGCCATGATCTGGGGCTGTGGGTGCTGGGGTCTGTTCCTGCTGCCCAGAGGATCCACTCCCTGCTTCCTTGGCTGATTTCTGCCATCTCCTTTGCTGGTTGAAGGTGGGGATGAGGTGGTGATCCTGTTAAGCAGGGGCTCATCCCAGGGCTGGGGCCCTGTCGGGTTTTTGGGGGACCCAGCAAGGCTGGATCCTTCCTCCTGGGCCCTTTGGAGGAGGTTCCCTCGTGAGTTCTTGGCCAGGATGAAGAACGAGCCAGACTCTGAGTTTGCTCTGTCCTCGGCCTTTGTTTATTCTTTTGTCACCAGAAGTCTGGTGCACCAGACTGAGCACAGCAGAAAGCAAGGCACAAAATGGAGCAAATGGAGAGCAAACACCCAAACCCAAGGCCTTTCAAAGCTAATCAGCCCAATTACCTTCTAACACGTACCTTGCTTTTACTTTTCTGCCAATAACTTCTATTAATCTACTCACGTAGCACCTGTGCCACTGCTTTCTCTAACCAATGACTTTGTGCCACCAGCACTACAGAAAATGGAGTGGGAGAAGAACAAGAAGGAGAGGAGACAACACCCAAAATCCTCCATCTTGTCCCCTATTCACTCTCACATTAAAATCCTAAAACCCTGAATTCCCCACCCTGTGACAAACTATTCCTGCTGCTGCTGTCTAGCTCACACCTGTGAACTTGGCAATTTTTTTCCCTGGCACAGAGGTTAAAGCAGTGTTCTGCTGAGAATCAGGGCTTCCTAAAACTGGCAGAGAAACGTTCCCTGTGCCCTGGACTCCAGCAGGGCCCGTGTCTCCTCTGTCTGTCCCAAGTCACTCACTCCTCAAGGCTGTTCCCATCCATCGCTCCCCAGCTCCTCAGAGATGTTTCATTTTTCCAACACCACTGCACTCCTCAGCCACACAAAGAAATGGGACACAACTCGAGGATAAAGGATGATATATAAAGCCAAATTTCATTCTGTTCCCTCGCAGTAATTCTCCTCATAAATACTTCTCGGGATTGTGAAATATTCCTTGCAGCAGAATCTGAGTCCATCAGGGCTGTGCTATTTCCTGTTAAACTCAGAGCTCTCCGTGCCTCATTCATCCCATCAAGGCATTACAGGGACTCTTTTCCCATGCAGTATTTCAGGGAAAGGTGCTTCTGTTTGATACCATCAGGTTTATCTCTGTCTAAATGGAATTCCATTGAAGATACACCTGAGCAGTGTGTGAAGGTAGAAAATGGGGGGTGTTTCTGGAGCTGTCACTAAAGCTGTCCTGCACTGTCAGAGCAGCACCACTGCTCTGACTCTGGGACACCCAGGGACATTCACAGGATCCTGGAATGGTTTGGCTTGGGAGGGGCTGTGGAGAGCACCCAGTGCCACCCCAGCCGTGGCAGGGACACCTCCCACTGTCCCAGGCTGCTCCCAGCCCCAGTGTCCAGCCTGGCCTTGGGCACTGCCAGGGATCCAGGGGCAGCCACAGCTGCTCTGGGAATTCCATCCCAGCCCCTGCCCACCCTCCCAAGGAACAATTCCTCATTCCCAATGTCCCATCCATCCCTGCCCTCTGGCAGTGGGAGCCATTCCCTGTGTCCTGTCCCTCCATGCCTTGTCCCCAGTCCCTCTCCAGCTCTCCTGGAGCCCCTTCAGGCCCTGGAAGGGCTCTGAGCTCTCCCTGGAGCTTTCTCCTGTCCATGACTGAGCAGGAACCACGGTGAGATCCCCCAGAGGGACCAGGAACTGCAGGGATCTTTGGGCACCACTGAGTGAGGAACCACTCAGTGCCCTTGAGCAGTTGCTGATTTGGGAACTGCTTTGTTCCAGAGGCTGATTTGAGACCCCCAACCCCCTTTTGTCCCCCCGAGCCTCAATCCCAGCCCCGCTGTCCCCCCATGAGCCGGGGCTGTCAGCCCTCACTGAACAGCTCTGCTTTGGCCCACACCACCCCCACAAAGAAAAAGTGATCTGACTTTAAAATCTCCAGTGCTGGGTGTATTTTTAGCAGTCTGAAATGAGTCTGTGGCTGTTTACAGTATTTAGCATGAGTTATTTGTCAGGGAAAGGTGACTCTGGCTGCTGTGGAGGGCAGGGAGGGAACGTGTGTCTCCTTCTGCCTCCTTGGCCAGGGCTTCCAGAGCCAGGGAACCCCAGTTCCCAGGCAGAGATCCCCACAATTCAGAATTACACAGCTGGTGGCCATGGTTACCATGTGTTCATTGCTTGACTCTTTTTTTCAACCTGTAAATATCGTATTTTATATTTTACCTCAGTCAAACTCAGCATCAGGATCAGTTTTGCATTAGACACAGGGCACATCCCAACTGGGGTCTTCGTGACTGAAACAAGAAATGCTTCTGTCTCATTTTCTGTGCGTACACAAACAGACTGGGATAATATTTCACTTTAAGACATTGCTGGTGGCACGTCTCAAGTGTTTAAAATACTAAGCTTTCAGATTTTAGCACAACAAACAGCTGATTTTTGCTTCTGTGGTTCTAGCAATCATATTTTAGTCCCTGTTTTCCCATTTTAAGTCTCATAAAATGCTTTTTTTATTCATTTAAATTTGAAATAAGGACAAATCACCATTTCATTTTCTCGTTCCTGCCCTGCCAGCAGCCCTGTGTGAATGCTGATGGACAGGGCCTGATTACACCCCTCTCTTATCAACCCCATCACTCTTCTGGGGCTCATCTCCTGAATCTTTCTGCCAACACTCACATCCCAGAGGATGATAAAGCCCCTCTGTTAAGCACCTGGCACTTTCCAGCTTTATCCTCCACGGCTCTGGCTTATCCACTGGGCAGACTCAGCTCTTGGGCAGCTCCTGCAATATTCCGTGTCCTTCCTCAAGGATTTTCAGAGAGATTTGTCTTAGCAGTGCTGAGCTCTTCTTGACAGATAATATAGGAAAGCAAGATCCTGCCCCAGATTGCAGCCCCGGGGAGGGGCTGCACGGGATGGGGCAGGCTCATAGGACATTCCTGACAGAATCCCTGTCCCTCCAGCTTCCAGCCCTGCCCCAGGCAGCTGTGCCAGGGCTGGACAGCCCTTTCCAGGAAGGAATATTCCCAAAATCCCCCCTGAGCTCCCCTGGGCCAGCCTGAGGCTGTTCCCTCTCCTCCTGTCCCTGTTCCCAGATCCCAAACCCCTCCTGGCAGGGACTTGTTCAGAGCCACAAGGGCCCTCCTGAGCCTCCTTTTCTCCAGGCTGAGCCCCTTCCCAGCTCCCTCAGGGATTCTCCAGCCCCTTCCCAGCTCCCTCAGGGATTCTCCAGCCCCTCCCCAGCTCCATTCCCTGCCCTGGACACGCTCCAGCCCCTCAGGGTCTGTCTTGTCCTGAGGGCCCAGACCTGACC
The DNA here is from genome assembly GCA_013399835.1 of Leptocoma aspasia. NCBI lineage: Eukaryota > Metazoa > Chordata > Aves > Passeriformes > Nectariniidae > Leptocoma > Leptocoma aspasia. The sequence continues at coordinate 62,236 of VXAX01006443.1, forward strand.
CCAGACCTCACCCCAGCACCGGCCCCAAAACTGAGCCCAAAACTGAGCCCAGAACTGGAGGTGCCCCAGGCAGGCCCAGCACAGGAGGGATGTTTTAAACCATGCCAGGGACAGAGGAACCCCAGGCTGGGGAGAACCCCCGAGTGCCCACAGGCCTCGCTCCAAACACCCTTCCACATCTCTGGAATTCCCAGCCTTTCCCAGGTGTTCCCCATCTCTGGAATTCCCAGCCTTTCCCAGG
>VXAX01006443.1:63290-74526 GCA_013399835.1 Leptocoma aspasia
CCCAGCTCCCTCAGGGATTCTCCAGCCCCTTCCCAGCTCCCTCAGGGATTCTCCAGCCCCTCCCCAGCTCCATTCCCTGCCCTGGACACGCTCCAGCCCCTCAGGGTCTGTCTTGTCCTGAGGGCCCAGACCTGACCCCAGACCTCACCCCAGCACCGGCCCCAAAACTGAGCCCAAAACTGAGCCCAGAACTGGAGGTGCCCCAGGCAGGCCCAGCACAGGAGGGATGTTTTAAACCATGCCAGGGACAGAGGAACCCCAGGCCGGGGAGAACCCCCGAGTGCCCACAGGCCTCGCTCCAAACACCCTTCCACATCTCTGGAATTCCCAGCCTTTCCCAGGTGTTCCCATCATTTCCCCATCTCTGGAATTCCCAGCCTTTCCCAGGTGTTCCCCATCTCTGGAATTCCCAGCCTTTCCCAGGTGTTCCCCATCTCTGAAATTCCCAGCCTTTCCCATCATTTCCCCATCTCTCGAATTCCCAGCCTTTCCCAGGTGTTCCCCATCTCTGGAATTCCCAGCCTTTCCCAGGTGTTCCCCATCTCTGAAATTCCCAGCCTTTCCCAGGTGTTCCCCATCTCTGGAATTCCCAGCCTTTCCCACGTGTTCCCATCATTTCCCCATCTCTGGAATTCCCAGCCTTTCCCAGGTGTTCCCCATCTCTGGAATTCCCAGCCTTTCCCAGGCGCTCCCCTGTGTCCCAGGCTCAGTTTAAGCCCAGCCCCTCCAGGCTGACCTGTTTAACCCCACTCCTGCATTTCCCAGCCTCGCAGTGCCTTTCCTGGCTGGGGCACTCAGCCTTGAGCATGATTGCATTTGCATAAGACAAAAACAAACCCCCTGATTCACCTCCAGACAGACTCCCAGGTTCTGCTCTCCCAAGGCCAAGCTTTTCCCTGGCCTCCAGGGGAGGTTTCTCCTCCTCCTGCGTCTTCCCCCTGGCCAGAGGAGCAGTTCCAGAGCTCTCCAGGCACTCTCTGCCCGTCACCACTGCTGCTCCCTAACAGAGTCTTTTATAGACTGTCGACCTCCTCCTGCACAGCCATAAATCCTCCAGCAGCTTCAAGTGGAACAAAATGTGGAGATGTTATCCCTAGGCCTCGCCCGAGCCTTCTGAGGCCCATTATCTCCCCATCTTTTCTTTTAAAAGAACGTTATTTGACAGCCTAGCCTTTTTCATCACTTTTTTTTCTGCCTTACTGCTTTGACCTTGAGTTAGTTTACTCCTTCCTTCTCTGCGTGTTTTAAATGTTGCACAAAAAAATCCAATTTATTAAGGCTTTCCTTTAGTAAACGATTAACCTGAATGTAGTTAAATGAAATGCTTATTAACATCTCCCTGCATAATCCATTTAACAGAATTAGTCTTGCTTATTCAGACAACCTAAAGGGTCTGTGCTTTTGTCTACACAGCATCAGCATTAAAGCTTATAATTATTTCTGGTTAATGCAGCCCTTGGTGCTAGGAAATGCTGGTTTGTGTGTTCCAGCATAGCACTTCTCCTAATCTCTTGTATTAATTAGAGATACTGATACAATATTACTTTGTTCCTTTCTATTCAGCACCAGGAGAGATGTCTGAATATAATCCTATCTGTGCTAAGGGTGTCTTAAATATTTCCACAAGTGCTGGCTGGTGTAAAACATTAGGATTAGGTACAATAATCCCTAAATTGGAAGAAAGGAGAGTTTACAAAGGCACCCGAGGTGTGCCTGGCGCTGGGGTGGTGCTGCGGCCCTGGCAGGGATTTCTCCTTGCCCTGAGAGGATATTTCAGGTCCCTCCAAGCTCAGTTCCCAACCCCAGTCCCTCTGGGAGGCCCCAGTGGGTCCCAGCCCCTGGAGATGTGTGTCCCCTTCCCTCAGCCACAGGGATGCAGCCACTCTGCCCCTGAGGAAAATCTGACTTACCCGGTAGCATGAAAGTAAATTATTACCCCTCGGTGGCTGCAGCTGACATTTTAAACTCATTGTGCCTTCTGAGTCCTGGGTCATTTGATATTTCACACACCAGGCTGCTCGTGGAGCTCGTGTTAATCTTTTTCTAGATGGAAATTCACTTTCTTTTCAGGCGTTTCAAGGTGTCACTCCCAGGGCTCTGAAGTGAATTTGCAGCACCAGATCAGAAAATCATGGAATCATTTAGGTTGGAAAAGCCCTCCCAGACCATGGAGCCCAACCATTCCCAGCACTGCCAGGGCCACCCATGTCCCCAAGTGCCACCTGCACAGGGCTTTGGGATCTCCCTGGGATGGGGAACCCAAACCTCCCTGGGCAGCTGTGCCAGGGCTGGGCAGCCCTTCCCATGGAGAAATTCCTGGAGTCCAGCCTGACACAGCTCTCCTTCCCCTCTGCAAACAGTTAAGGACTCCACAAAAACTCTAGCTAATGAAAGACGTTTCCTTCTTTATTATTGTGCAATACTTTTCACAGAAACATAATATTTACAAATATACACATACAGACTGCTGATCATAAAAGGTTATTGAAGAATTAGTCAAAAAGAATCAATTTACAAAACCCAAAAACTTTTCAAATATATTCCGGCTGAAAAAAAAATTAATGAAATTTCAAGGAGATGCTCTGTAAAATCAGCTCTGTGTAATGCTGGGGATGGGGCTTATGGAAATGCCCAGGGTGGCTGCAGGTGTAATCACAGACTCAAATAATTCTAGCTTTTATTTAAAGCCTAATCACACATTCCTCCACCATTACCTCCCTGCATAAATATTAAGACTGGGAGCTCGTGTGTGTGTGTGAAACAATGACATGGTAATATTTCAGTGGGGGCAAAAAAGGCAGCTGCTTTGTGCTGCTCTCAAACATTTAAACCTTTTCATTTTTCCCTAAACTGAGGGCTCAGTCTGACACAGAGAACCATCCAAAAGTGCTTTGAAAATTACCAAGTCCAAGAACAAAGTGACCTTGCACAGCAAACACTCAGGAAAGCAAGGACTGCTCAGTCCTTACCAAAATAATTACTCAGAGGAGATCAAGGGCTGAGCAGACCACGCTAAGAGTCTTAAAATTTTAAAGGTGTGTTTATTTTTAAAGTTCGTATATCAGCACAAAGCTATGGAACTTTATTAATATCCAGCAACGGCATTTTGCTTGGCCAGCAAAGAATTCAGGGAGACACAGGAAAAGTTAATCAAAATTCTGAGAGGGAAAAGAAAAAGTCTGCAGGAGGTTATTAATTTTTAAGAATTTTTAAGAGTCTAGCCCAATATTTTAAGCTGTATGTCATCCAGTAGGCCTCGTGTGACATCATAATTGATAATTAAGCTTCTCCAGGTTTGCTTCTCCTTCAGGTTTCTTTCCCATCCAATTCTCCTGCTTAGGCAGCTTTGGGAACTGTAACTCTTTTCTGTTATCTCCCCAAGTCAGTGCATTTTCCCCCCATTAACTCCCCTCTTGCCTTTGTGCAGAAGCAATCCAGGTATGATTTAATAAGCCCTGGAAAGACAGAGCTGGTTCATATGCAGGAAATCAGATTTACATAATTTTCCGCTCGCTTTTATAGCTACTGTAGTTCAAATTATCTTTAAGTTGGGGAAACTCTCTTCATACCATAAAATAAAATAGCACCTGTGTTATGCTTCAGCTTCCTCACCCGGCCCCTGCAATAAATTAAAGGTTGATTTGTCATCCTGACTTAGCACAGAATGTCCTTTTTTTAATGAGAGGAGAGGAAGTGCCCTGGCCTGCAGTTAGTCACAGTCATCAGTCACTAAACTAAGCTTCAAAACCGAGTTTAATCTTGTTTTGTTTTGGGTTTATCACCTGAACCTTTCTGCACGGGGGGGGGAAGGCAGAGGATTTTGGGTTGTGTGACATTCTCTGCGCCAAATAGAATGTCACACACTGAAAATGGAGCTCCAGGGCTCTGCACAGAAACCAAGGGGACGTTGGTGTTCCAGGACTGGGGCTGAGCACCACCTGGGACTGGGGAGGCTGAGTGCTGTGCTGCAAACAGGATTTGGGGCAGGCTGGGGGAGCTCCCTGTGCTCCCTCCTGCCTGTGGCTGCCCAAGAGAAAACCCAGGGGTTTCACAGGATCCTGGAATGGCTTGGAAAGGACCTTAAATCCCCTCCAGTGCCGCCCCTGCCATGTCAGGGACACTTCCACTGTCCCAGGCTGCTCCCAGCCCCAGTGTCCAGCCTGGCCTTGGGCACTGCCAGGGATCCAGGGGCAGCCACAGCTGCTCTGGGAATTCCATCCCAGGGCCTGCCCACCCCGCCAGGGAACAATTCCTCATTCCCAATGTCCCATCTGAATCAACTCTCATCCATTGAAGGCCGTTCCCCTTGTCCTGTCCAGGACAAGGTTTCTGCCAGGTCCATCCCTGGGGCACAGCTGGGACATTCCTGCCCCAGGGACCAGCTCCTCCCTTGTTCCTCAACACTGATTTCTTGTATTTCCCCTCTTTGCACTTTGTGTGTTCCCCTCTTCGCGCTGGAAATGATGGGAACACCTGGAAAAGGCTGGGAATTTACCCAGGAAAGGCTTTGTGGTAAACAAATAAATACAATTTCTTCCAAATAAGTATTAATGTCTTTAGCTGAGCACGATTGTCAAACTCTGGCTCCTGGAGCTGGGCAGAAAACGAGCTGTTTTCCACGAGAGCTTAATCCAGTCCCCTCTCATTGACTGCACTGCAGATCTTAATGCTCAGTAACTTAAAAATGGATCAATTATTCAATTATTCAGCTGGTTAAAAATGAAGCACTGCCATTTTTAAGTGCTTGCCTTAAGAACAATTTCCCCTCTTGGAGCAAGCGGGGCTGTTCCCTGGGCGGGGTGGCAGCAGGGCTGGGCTCCCAGCATTTCCTCTGCTCCCCAGGGGAATTCTGCTGCTGCCCCGAGAGGCAGCTGGGGATGGTCCATGGGAAATAAGAAGCTGGGGGGCTGGGAGTGGGGCTGGCCACTGACCCCCTGTCGTTGTCTTGCAGCTCCCAGCACAGCCCAGTACGGGGTCACCGGGCACGCCGAGGTGCTGTTCTCCTGCTGGTCCCTGGTCCTGACGCTGTCCTCCCTCAGCAGCATATTCTACCTGAAGAACATCCTTCTGCACTAAATGTAAAGACCCATAAAAGGCTTTTAAGGATTCTCTGAAAGTGCTGATGACTGGATCCAATCTGGTAGAGTTTGTTAAAAGCAGCGTGGGATATAATCAGTGCTTACATGGGGATGATCGCCTTCTGTAGAATTGCTCATTATGTAAATACTTTAATTCTACTCCTTTTTTTTTTCTTTTTGATTAGCTGCATTACCTTGTGGAGCAGTACACATTGTCCTTTTTTAAGACGTGAGAACTCTGAAATTACTTTTAGAGGATATTAATTGTGATTTCATGTTTGTAATCGACAAGTTTTCAGAAGCATTCAGTCATGGTCTGCTGAGTCGCAGACTGTAGTTTACAAAAAAAAAGGATATTGCAGTAAAAATGTGCTTCTTTAAGGCTGCAATACAAACATTCAGTTCCCTTCTCAACTAGCATTCTATCCAAACTTACACAAAAACATTTGTTCTTTTTTGAGTAAAAAAAAAAATCAAATAATATTGCCTTCAAAATATTTCTTCAAAATATTACACATATCTAGATTTTCTTCTAGCATGATATTCAGGTTTCAAGAATGAGCCTTGTACTATAACTGCATTGCGCAGTACTGCTTTTGTTCTCTTCCCTCTTCCCTGCCAATTCAGCATGGTTGTGCCTTCATGAAACACGACTTTCCTCTTCCTCTCCAACCGGTCTGGAATGTGTTTTGGGAAATGCTGGAGCATCCTTTTGAGCATAAGAAATCTCTGGGTGAGGACAGAGGTGCTGCAGAGGGCAGGGAGCTGCTCCAGGGGCAGGGGTTAGCTCAAGGCTAGCACCAACTCCTCCTCGTTCCTCCCTCCACCACCACTGACCAGCAGGAGACCTCTGTAAAAACCACATTTCCTATTGGAAAACAGAACTCAAATTGCTTTGTGGCATCTTTTGAATGTCGGAATGTTCCCCCAAAGCCAAATTTCCCACCTGGCTGTAAATGTCAGGGTCGTCCCTTTTGTATTGCTGGCAAGGCCGAGGTGAATTGGTATTTTTCTTGCACTCAATTTTGTACTGGTTTGGCTGATTTAGCAATGATAAAGGATGCTTTGAACCATGAGACACCTGCAAATCCCTGGAGTATCGAGCAGAATATTCTATCTCCACGAATCCCTGTGGCAGCAGCGAGGGTGCTCCTGCTGAGGGCACGTGGCCATCCTCGGGAGAGCCACCTGGATGGGCAGGGCTGGGGGGGACCTGCTCCCCTGGGCAGGGCTGTCCCTCCCAGCCCCACCCCATCCCCGTGCTGCAGCCCTGAGGGACCCTGCTGGCACTCCCTGAAGGCTCAAGCCCAGAAATCCCAGGTGTAATGTTCATTCTTCAAAGCCCTGGGCGGTGCTGGTGTGAAGTGCTGCCCACAGTTCACACCTGACTGAGAACTGCCACCTGTGTAACTCACTCACCTGGGGTGGCCGTGGCCACCAGATCCCCTGGTGGCCCCAGGAGCTCCTGGCTTGCTCACAAACAACTACTGACAGCAGGAATAGCAAAATTGTTATCACAGAATCCCAGGCTGGGTTGGGCTGGGAGGGACCTCAAAGCCCACCCCACCCCACCCCTGCCAGGGACAGGGACAGGGACAGGGACACTGCCACTACCCCAGGCTGCTCCAAGCCCCATCCAGCCTGGCCTGGGGTGGGACAGCACCACTTTCACTGTGATCATTCCCAGGCTGGAGCTCCAGGAGGTGACACAAATTTCCCAGCTGCCCGTTTTCTCTCCTCACAGCAGGTTCTGGCAGCACTGGGAATGCTCAGCAGTCCCAGGACCCCGTTTTTTCAGCAAGCTGGATTTCCTGGGCTCAGTCTGAGCTGCCCCAGGACAATGTGCAGCCAGAATGTGCAGTGCCTCTGCTGTCCCTCCTGAGAAAGGGCAGAAACAGAGATGCTCACTCCAAAAGATGGCAATAAAACGTCCTGGGTCACTCTGCATGTGTTCAGTGACAGACTGTATTATTTATCTTATTATTTACAGCCGTGTGCCAAGCAGGTGCTGTTTTCAGAAATGTGGCATTTTTTAAAACCTGGAATAACATGAACGAACCATTCTGCAAGGAAAGGGTACAAACTCAACTCAAATGAGTTTATCAGTCCTGATATCCTGATCTCTCTTGTATTGCAGCTTTAAAGTGCTCTATTTTAGAATCCATTCACTAGAAACAGTGGTGCTGCAGGAAGTCTTGTGTCAGTGCAGTTTTATGAAGGAAAAAATGAGGATATGGATAACCCAACCCATGTGTGTAAAGCTGGTTCTATACTGTGGCTGGATCAAATCCTGCATTCCAATGATACACTGCATTCCAGTGATTCCTGATACTTGGAACCTGGTCTTTCCAGCAACAGGATAGAATGAACAGCAGCTTTATTAAATATGAAAAAAAAAAAAAAAGAATTCACAGCCAAGTGCTGAATGTTTGCATTCGCACCAGGGAGAGCCACTGGGTGACACGGAGGGGACATCCTGTCCCACGTGTGATCTTCCCTTGGGGGGGACACCCTTCTTGTCAAGCCCAAAAACCCAAACCCACACCAGCAGCAGGACTGGGAGCCTGTCTGGGTGCCAGGGGGGTTTTTGTGGGGCAGGAGTGCGTGAGGGGCAGGGAGCTGAGGGGCTCTGCCTCTGGATTTGGGCAGGGCTGGAGCTGCAGCAGAGGGGGTCAGGTGGGGACCCCTGGTCCTGGGTGAGCTGGGCTGGGCCAGGCTGGGATCTGGGCTCCCAAAACAGGCACCAGAGTGACCACAGCCACTGCAGGGACTGCAGGATGGCAGCGTGCTCGGGGCTGGNTTTGGGCAGCTGCTGGAAGGTTTGTTCTGTGCTTCCCCGGAGTTCTGACCCACCCTGCTCCTGTCTGTCGGGTTCCCACCTTCCAACACGAAAACAAAAGGTTTAGCTGAGTACTTCCAGCAGGGTGGTCGCCCTCGTTGGAGCCCCCCAGGCCGGGAGGGGCTCCTTGTGCAGTGACTCAGGGCTGTGTCCCCACGCGGAGCGGTGACACTGCTGTCACACGGCTGCTGGCCCTGGAACTGTGCTGACACTCAGCTGAGGGATGTCTCACAGCTCGGGAACAAATGCAGCTTCTCCAGGGTTTGTAGCTTGGCAGGATCCTTCAGAGCCAGACAGCTTTTTTTAAACTTTTCAATAGGTTTTTTTTAGAGTTGATGCTGTTTTTAAGATCCAGGAGTGTTAAACCCATCCCAGTGACAGCTGCTTTTTTTGCACATTTTCTGAGCAAGTGTTCGAAATAGACAATGGCAAATGTTCTGCTACCAAAACCTCCACAGAGCCCACAGAACTGTGTTATGAAGAATGTGTATACCAAAATATGTATTTACATGGATAAATATGCCTTAAAGACTAAATATGCATTTACTTCTAAGGCTGGATCAGCCTCGTGCCCAGTCTGGAGGTAAATAATCCATATTTCACAGCTGCCATGGAGGGGGGTGTTTCTTTGGAGAAAAAAAAAAAAAAAGGGGGAGGAGGAGAAGCATTTCATTTAAAAGAACCTTCCATAGTTTTAAAATCCTTGGATGAACTGCCATGTGTGAGGAGGAGCAGGGAGAGGATGAAGTTGAGCCTGGCACTCCAGCACTGGCAGTGTGGGGTTTGCTGTGGGGCTGGCAGTGCTGTGGTGCCACCAAGAACTGCCACCTCCCCTTCCATGTCCCCCTGCAGCCCCAAATGCCTCGGAGCTGGGACAGAGCAGGGGGTCTGGGTGTTTCCCAGTCCCACAGGGCTGTGGGAACGGGGCCACCTACCCACACCCTCCTGCCATGCTGCAGCTGGCAGCACGGGATCCTGTGAAATGAGGAAATGTTGACAAAAAAATGGGAATTTAAAAAACGGGAATTCAAAATTCTCCATTCAGCCTTAGTATTGAGAGCAGAGGAAGCAGTGCTGGCAGGGAAGGGAGGAACTGGCTCTGAATTTGGGCAAGAGCAGGTGGGGATGTGGGGTTGGGTTGGGCCCTTGTTTGTGTTCCTCCCCTGAGCTCTGAGGGCAGGGCAGAGATTTATCCTGCAGCCAGGAAAGTCCATAATCCACCTGGAAACAGCCAGGGCAAGGCAGTGGCACAGAGGTCTCGGGCTGATGGGGAAGGGATTCTCAGCAAATCCTGCTCTCGGAGCTGTGTGTGAGCAAGGGCTTTGCTGGGGCACCTTCAGCGCTGTTTGTTCTGGCTTCTGATGCCTAATTCATGAAGGGCTCCAAGGCTCCTTTTTATTAGAAAATTCTCACATTAAAAAGTGCGGAGATCAGCGTATTTGCCACCTCTCATAAGCTTAGTTCTCAGTCATTCGTATTTTAGGGCACACGAAGCGTTCCCGTCAGTCAGCAGGACGAAAATCCACATTATGGGATGAGGGAGGAGCCGTTCCCACCCGCCCCAGCTGCCCTGCCCTGGGCTGGGGTGAGCTGGGACAGGCCGTGGGGTCTCTCCTGGGGGTTCAGGGGGTGCAGGTCAGTCCCAAGTGCTGGCTCCATCACGCCAGAGTTATCCCCGAGGGTTTGCTCCAGTTTATGCCACAGCCATCCCGAGGATGGGAGGAGTGTGACGGGCACCTTGGCTCCCTCCCTGCCCCAGCCTGAGAAGAGCAGGGCCTGGGCTCTCCCACAGTGAGCTCTGAACCCTCCCAGGAGCAGCAGTGAAAACCACCCAGCCCAAAGCGACCCCAGGCAGAGCCCCAGCACAGGGACAGCAGCAGGGCCACCAGAAATGACCCTTCTGCAGCCATGCCCCGCATGCAGAGACAGGGAGGGGACAGCCGAGTGCTGCTGCAGCCACAGGAGTTCCCCTCCTCAGCCCAGTGCTGGAATACTCATTGTCCCCATCCTCTGCCCTCCCAGCTGCCAGCTCACACGCTGCCTGCAATGATCCACTCGCTGCCCAGAGGGGGAAATCTGTTCTCCCCTTTCAGGATTTCTCAGCCCAAACCCAGCACAGCTGGCACCTGACACCCTGTGAGCTCTGTGCAGTGCCATCAGCTCATCCCCCTCCCAGCCCCATCACAGTCAGGGGCACACTGGTCCCATTAAACCCCAGACAGCCACTTAAATGTGGGCTCCAAGTGAGACCAGCCCTCCAGGCCGAGATGGAGCAGCAGCAGCCTCCTTTTCCAGCGGGTGGCTGAGGGTGGGATGGCAGGGCCAGGCTCCCCCCTCTGTTTTGTAGCCATTTTTGGTATCAAACAGCCTTTCCTCTTGGCAGGGTGGGCAATCCTGGCTTGGAGGGGCAGCCTTTGAGAGGTGCTCAGCATTTGTGGTGTGTCCCTTCAGGTGGGGCCGGGCAGGAGCTGCTGCTCTGCCCTCACCAGCCTGGTCCCTGCAGGAATTTGGGCTCATTAGGCTGGCAAAGCTTTCAAACCTTAAAGGAACTGCTCTTCCTCCCACACCCCCAGTTAAATGAACTGCTAAAAGCTGAGCTGTTCTTCCACAGGATTCCAAATTCACTGCTCTTTCATTATCCTTGACCTTTTCACATTTTTTACCATAAGTGGGAAAAAAATTAACTTTGGAGTAAATTACTGCAAATCTCTCCCCAAAAACGTTTAAAAACAGAGCCTGGGAGGCTGGGACAGGGGAGCAACAGCTCTCACTTGCCACTATTTTCTGTATAAAGAGGATCTAATGTCTGTTCCCAAAAATTATGGATCCTAAATCCCTGTGACTCATTTAGAAATGACTTTTAGCAGGACAGGTGCATGTGTCCTCCCCAGTACTTTGTGTTAGGAATGGCAGAAAGACAAAGCATGTGAAGGGACAGGACACCTTCCTGTGTGCTGCTCCTGAAGCCTTGGGCTCTGGGTCTTGGTCCCTGTGGTTTTATCCCTGTGGTTTTATCCCTGTGGTTTTGGTCCCTGTCTCTTCATTCCCATCTCTTGGTCCCCTTCTCTTGGTCCCCATCTCTTGGTCCCCCATCTCTTGGTCCCCATCTCTTGGTCCCTTTCTCTTGGCCCCCATCTCTTGGTCCCTTTCTCTTGGTCCCCATCTCTTGGTCCCCTTCCTCGGTCCCCATCTCTTGGCCCCCATCTCTTGGTCCCCATCTCTTGGTCCCCATCTCTTGGCCCCCATCTCTCCACTCCCATCTCTCGGTCCCTTTCTCTTGATCCCCATCTCTTGGTCCCCATCTCTTGGTCCCCGTCTG
>VXAX01006443.1:74987-95460 GCA_013399835.1 Leptocoma aspasia
TGTCACACAGAGCGGCTGATGTCACACAGAGCAGCCGATGTCACAGAGAGGCTGATGTCACATGGAGTGGCTGATGTCACACGGAGTGTCACACAGAGCAGCTGATGTCACACAGAGCGGGAGAGGCCCCTGACCCTCGTCCGTCTGTCCCTTGCCAGCCTGTCCCTTGTCCGTCTGTCCCTTGCCAGCCTGTCCCTTGCCAGCCTGTCCCTTGCCCGTGTGTCCCTGCTGTGCTGGCAGGTCGCTGAGTGCCCGGCTCTCAGTCCAGGTGCCCCCAGCAGGGTTTTGCCCAGGCCCCGCCACGCGAGCACATTCAGTAATTAATGTCCCGGGTTAATCAGCGCGGGCTCCCCTGCACATTCAGTAATTAATGTCCCGGGTTAATCAGCGCGGGCTCCCCTGCACATTCAGTAATTAATGTCCCGGGTTAATCACGGCAGGCTCCTCTCCTGCTCGGGCTGGAGCGCTCCTGCTGTGGCATTTCTCCCCAGGACACTGCGGATCACACCTTCACTCCTGGGGAGCAGCGGCTGAGGGCTCTGACCTTCTGTGTGAGTGCACAATTAGCACTCCGGGAAAGGTTAATGAGCGCCAGGAGCGAGCTGAGCGTTTTCTCCGGAACACTTCTGAGGTGGCATCCAGCACACACAGGGCTGCTCTGGCAGCAGGAGCTGCTCAATGGGCCACCAGCACAGCTCAGGAGAGGACAGGGAGGACAGGAGGATCCCCAGAGGATGGAGGGAGCAGGGTTTAGCTGCAGGCCTGGGCTTTGTTCTCAGCTGGGATCCCAACGGAGCTCACGGGCCTCGCTCTGAGCGTTCCAAATGTGTTCATTTCCCTGAGAACTCTGATCTTCAATTAAATTCCTCTCCTTGCTTCCTCATCCAGCTGGTGCTGCTGTAAAGGAATTCTCCTGCTGTGTGGGGGAAGGTGCCAGGATTGCTGCCAGGCTCTTCCCCTCCCGTTTCGCATCTCGGCCACTGTCACCAGGATCTCCTCCAGAAGGGCTGGTTTGGCCAGCCCAGGCAAAAACAACCCAGCCTTTCCTCCATTTCTAATCCTCTCCCACCCAAAATCATGGCATCACTGCTGTAAATGACAAATCAGATAAATACTGGGGGGAGACCTCAAATGAATGTCAAGAATTAGGGCTGCTCTAATTTAATAATCACTATATTGTGTTCATTACTTCTGTCAACAAAGGCACTTTACCTGAATTCAATGTTCATGCCTCTGGAAAAACCTGGGATTTCTGACAATGCTTTAATATTCCAGTAGGTTACAACTGTTTTGGAAAATAATTATTTCCACAGGGTGAGGCAGAAAAGCAAACCCAAAACACAGCCCACCCTCAAAGCAGGTGCTGCTCAGTACCAGCGACTTTATCACAGAATCGTGGAGTGGTTTGGGCTGGAAGGGACCTTAAGCATCATCCAGTGGTGATGGACAGTGCCTTTGGAGGGGTTAATAAGAATAAAGAAGGTTTAGGTGAAAAAACCCCACAGCATGGAGTCATTTGTATTTGCTAAATGTCAAGAGGCACCAGCTGAAAACAAAACCCAGGCCTTGGAGGGAGCCAGATCTGTGTGTAATTATCCCCTGCCCCCCCAAAATATTGTTATTAAACAAGTCCCAGCCCAGGTTGCAGTGCAGGGATCACAGGCAGTGCGGGGAACGTCCAAACACAGCTTTGCTCTGGGCAGGTCCCAGCACGGGGACACCATCGTCCTGCAAACCCAAAGCCCTCAAATTCCCAAAATCCCTCAGCATTTTCTGCAAACTCCAAGGCTGGAGTTGGTGACTGAGGGGCAAAGAGCAGCTTGCACCATAAAACAGCCTTAGGGAAAATGCTGGGATCCAGCTCAGCTCCTGCCCTTCCCCTTTTCCAGCTGGGCATCTTCCTGCTCGTTCCCTCTGTGGGATAAATCCCTGGGAATAGCAGGAATAACACCCTGTGGTAGGGAATATCCCGGTGTCCCCCGTTCCCAGGGAAGGGGTGACTCTCCAGGGCCCAGCGCCCCCCCAGTCACTTAGAGATGCAAATGCAGTTAGCAAAGTGCTCCTGCAGATGTTCTTAATTAAACCAGCCCACCCCGAAGCAATCACCCCCCAAAACGCCTTCCTGCTCTCAGATGTTCCCAATCACTGCTGCAGGATCCTGCAGGAATATTATTTTTGTAAGAGTAAACCATTTGCTAAATAGGCCACCTGTTAAATAAACACTCCCACTCTCCAAATATTGTTATTTTGTTTTCCAGCCTATGCACAATCTGGATTTATTTTAGATGAAAAAAGATAATCACTAAAGCAAAAAAAAAAACCGCCCAAAAAACAGTATTTTGACTATTTGCAACTATCCATCTTGTGAGCACATCTGCTCCTTTGCAAGCTGGCAGAGCTCTTACACTCAAAGAGATTCACAGCTCCTTATTCAGCCGGGNTCTGTCCCTTGCCAGCCTGTCCCTTGCCAGCCTGTCCCTTGCCCGTGTGTCCCTGCTGTGCTGGCAGGTCGCTGAGTGCCCGGCTCTCAGTCCAGGTGCCCCCAGCAGGGTTTTGCCCAGGCCCCGCCACGCGAGCACATTCAGTAATTAATGTCCCGGGTTAATCAGCGCGGGCTCCCCTGCACATTCAGTAATTAATGTCCCGGGTTAATCAGCGCGGGCTCCCCTGCACATTCAGTAATTAATGTCCCGGGTTAATCAGCGCGGGCTCCCCTGCACATTCAGTAATTAATGTCCCGGGTTAATCACGGCAGGCTCCTCTCCTGCTCGGGCTGGAGCGCTCCTGCTGTGGCATTTCTCCCCAGGACACTGCGGATCACACCTTCACTCCTGGGGAGCAGCGGCTGAGGGCTCTGACCTTCTGTGTGAGTGCACAATTAGCACTCCGGGAAAGGTTAATGAGCGCCAGGAGCGAGCTGAGCGTTTTCTCCGGAACACTTCTGAGGTGGCATCCAGCACACACAGGGCTGCTCTGGCAGCAGGAGCTGCTCAATGGGCCACCAGCACAGCTCAGGAGAGGACAGGGAGGACAGGAGGATCCCCAGAGGATGGAGGGAGCAGGGTTTAGCTGCAGGCCTGGGCTTTGTTCTCAGCTGGGATCCCAACGGAGCTCACGGGCCTCGCTCTGAGCGTTCCAAATGTGTTCATTTCCCTGAGAACTCTGATCTTCAATTAAATTCCTCTCCTTGCTTCCTCATCCAGCTGGTGCTGCTGTAAAGGAATTCTCCTGCTGTGTGGGGGAAGGTGCCAGGATTGCTGCCAGGCTCTTCCCCTCCCGTTTCGCATCTCGGCCACTGTCACCAGGATCTCCTCCAGAAGGGCTGGTTTGGCCAGCCCAGGCAAAAACAACCCAGCCTTTCCTCCATTTCTAATCCTCTCCCACCCAAAATCATGGCATCACTGCTGTAAATGACAAATCAGATAAATACTGGGGGGAGACCTCAAATGAATGTCAAGAATTAGGGCTGCTCTAATTTAATAATCACTATATTGTGTTCATTACTTCTGTCAACAAAGGCACTTTACCTGAATTCAATGTTCATGCCTCTGGAAAAACCTGGGATTTCTGACAATGCTTTAATATTCCAGTAGGTTACAACTGTTTTGGAAAATAATTATTTCCACAGGGTGAGGCAGAAAAGCAAACCCAAAACACAGCCCACCCTCAAAGCAGGTGCTGCTCAGTACCAGCGACTTTATCACAGAATCGTGGAGTGGTTTGGGCTGGAAGGGACCTTAAGCATCATCCAGTGGTGATGGACAGTGCCTTTGGAGGGGTTAATAAGAATAAAGAAGGTTTAGGTGAAAAAACCCCACAGCATGGAGTCATTTGTATTTGCTAAATGTCAAGA
Organism: Leptocoma aspasia; assembly: GCA_013399835.1. NCBI lineage: Eukaryota > Metazoa > Chordata > Aves > Passeriformes > Nectariniidae > Leptocoma > Leptocoma aspasia. Next base: position 78,841 of record VXAX01006443.1, read on the forward strand.
GGCACCAGCTGAAAACAAAACCCAGGCCTTGGAGGGAGCCAGATCTGTGTGTAATTATCCCCTGCCCCCCCAAAATATTGTTATTAAACAAGTCCCAGCCCAGGTTGCAGTGCAGGGATCACAGGCAGTGCGGGGAACGTCCAAACACAGCTTTGCTCTGGGCAGGTCCCAGCACGGGGACACCATCGTCCTGCAAACCCAAAGCCCTCAAATTCCCAAAATCCCTCAGCATTTTCTGCAAACTCCAAGGCTGGAGTTGGTGACTGAGGGGCAAAGAGCAGCTTGCACCATAAAACAGCCTTAGGGAAAATGCTGGGATCCAGCTCAGCTCCTGCCCTTCCCCTTTTCCAGCTGGGCATCTTCCTGCTCGTTCCCTCTGTGGGATAAATCCCTGGGAATAGCAGGAATAACACCCTGTGGTAGGGAATATCCCGGTGTCCCCCGTTCCCAGGGAAGGGGTGACTCTCCAGGGCCCAGCGCCCCCCCAGTCACTTAGAGATGCAAATGCAGTTAGCAAAGTGCTCCTGCAGATGTTCTTAATTAAACCAGCCCACCCCGAAGCAATCACCCCCCAAAACGCCTTCCTGCTCTCAGATGTTCCCAATCACTGCTGCAGGATCCTGCAGGAATATTATTTTTGTAAGAGTAAACCATTTGCTAAATAGGCCACCTGTTAAATAAACACTCCCACTCTCCAAATATTGTTATTTTGTTTTCCAGCCTATGCACAATCTGGATTTATTTTAGATGAAAAAAGATAATCACTAAAGCAAAAAAAAAAACCGCCCAAAAAACAGTATTTTGACTATTTGCAACTATCCATCTTGTGAGCACATCTGCTCCTTTGCAAGCTGGCAGAGCTCTTACACTCAAAGAGATTCACAGCTCCTTATTCAGCCGGGAGCTGATGAATTTCCATCAGCACTCTCGGCACTCTTCCCTTCTTTGTCACTTCTTCAAGCCTGAATTGCTCCTGCTCCCCAGCTTCCCTTTTCTGAGCTGCACCTTCCCACAGGGACAAACCCCCACCCAGGATCGCTTCAGCAAAGTTGTCACAGGAGCCAGGACAGAGTTTGCCTCCAGTTCCGTCACAAAATCACATTTTCTGAGCTTTAAAAGCCAAGCTCACCCTTATCCCACCTCAAGCCTGCCTGTGCAGGAGCATCCAGAGCCCCTGGAAAAGAGCAGGATGGTTCTGCAGGATGGGCATTCTCAGGAGAAGTGGGATGGGATGGAATGGAATGGAATGGAATGGAATGGAATGGAATGGAATGGAATGGAATGGAATGGGATGGGATGGGATGGGATGGGACGGAACGGGATGGAATGGAATGGAATGGGATGGAATCTTTCCCTGGAAGGGATCCAGGACAGCCGAGCCCCAGCTGCAGGATTTAACCACCACCACTGCTGTCGGAGCTGACACCCAGCCCCTTCTCCTTTGCAGTAAGATGCATCACAAGGAACCATGGAATTGTTCAGGCTGGAAAAGCCCTCTGGGATTCTCAAGAGTCACCACCCCCAGCACTGCCCCGTGTCCCCAGGTGCCACAGGGCTGTTAAACCCATGTGGATGGGGACTCAGCACTGCCCTGGGCAGCTGTTCCAATGCCTGACCTCCCTTTCCAGGAACATTTTCCCAGTGTCCGAGCTAAACCTGCCCTGGCACAGCTCCAGCCCATTGCTCCCGTCCTGTCCCTGTCCCCTGGGAGCAGAAGCCAATTCCCACCTGGCTCCAGCCTCCCAGGAGCCCCGTGCAGACACCTGCCAGGGATTTTCATTACTTCAGTGATTTACCTGCCAGGGATTTACAGGACTTCAGTGGTTCCCACATCTGACAATGAATCTCCTTGTCACAAAGAGTGGCCGAGCCCAGAGGGAGGGGACAGCAAAAGCCGTGGAAATGGAGCACCAAAAGCTGGGAGGGAACATCTGAGAGCACAAAACGTGGCCATGGCGAGCTCTGGCACCGGGACGTCACAGCAGCAGGACGGGCCCGAGCTGCTTTTCCCACCTTGATCCCCACCCCACAGCCTGTGCGTGCCCATCCCTGTCTGCTGCTGTGCCCATCTGCATCCTCTGCTCTAGGAGCTGTACCCGGAGATCTGGGACTCCAGAGGGCTCTTTAAAATGCTATTTATTCTATCCAGACAGCAATCACGGGTCATGGGTGACAGCCCAGCCTAAAGCCATCAGCCACAGCTACAGGCACGCCTGAAGTTGCTTTAGTTCTGGTTACAATACATTATATACTTTTCTTTACTGAGCATCTTAATACATAACAACCAATTAATACCTTTACTATTACCTATAGCCTATCCTAACTACTAACATTACAATATTCATGTTATTATTCTCCAATCACAAAAGGTTAATATGTTACAGTTTAAGCTAGAAGTGGTTTTTCAGTTTTCTTGCAGTAGAAAATTCTGAGACTTTTTTCTACTTACAACATCTGCATGTCTATTTACTTCTTGTATTTTTCTGCTTGGTAAAAACATCTTCTGTTTGAGGTGGGCTTATCCTTTGCTCTAAGCCATAAAAACCTTTCTTAACTAACATACCCTTTGCCTTCTTAGTTACCCAGTAAAACTGGCTCAGCATTCTTTTAGACCTCTGTTATTCTTCTCTATCAAAACTTGCTTCCATCTCTATTCCTTTCTCAGTTTCCACATTCAAAAATCTTCCTGCCAAGCACGCATATCTGTGAGACTCTCTTGCCAAACTTCCATCCATCCCAACACTCTGCCAGCAGCACCCACCACCTCCAGTGGGGCTTTTCCCTTCCCCCTGGTGAGGCAGAGCTCTCCAGGCCAGCCTCACACCCCGTCCTCACCAGGAACCCCTTCAATCCCCGGGCTCATCCAGCTCCAGGCTCGCCTGCAGCTCTTAAACACCGAACCCCAGCAGCTCACCAGACTTTTCCAAGTGATTTTGTGCATTTTGACCCTAATGTAGATTCTTGAATAATTCCACAAGTCCTGTGTTACTCGTTTCACTTCAAATGAAGCTCACAAATTAATGGTGTGCGTTAATTGGGCAGCTAATCCCCCTCCCAGAAGAAAGGAAACAACCTTAAAGATTATCATAATGCTTCTCATTTTTGGTACTGTGCTGCAAACGTGTTAAAGGTATTTTAATAAATGAGAGGCCTTAATTAGAGCAGAGTGAGACCTACAGTGCCCCTCCACATAAAATACACATGTGTAGGATGAAAGAAGGAAGAGTTGGATCCTTTCAAGCCAGACCCTTCCCTCAACTCTCCATCTCAGCCTTTTCCATAAAGAAATCCAGGATTCCTTTCACTCAAAGCACGGACTTTAAATTCCTACACCCATCTCAGGGCAGCATTAAATATTAAAGTCAGATATTAAAATTTCAAGGAACCTAAATTAAACCTGAGGTACTCAAAAATAAGTGTTGCTGAATATTTAATGGCAAAGATTTCGTAATTAACTTTAGAAATCTCTCACACTGAGACAGAGAGGAGCTGCCCAATAAAATGTGACCATCCCAGTGACATTCCAGGGGGCTGCAGCAGAAAGGTTCAAGTTTTTTGGGCTCTGTTGAATTTCTGTGGCTTCCTGAGGAAGCCTTGCCAGCCCTCCTCCTCCCCCGAGCTGGAACTCCAGGAGAGCATCCCAGCAGTGCCATCCTGCTGCCATGAGCAGCCCAAAGGGCTCCTGGGGCTGCTCACCCCGCTCAGGGTGGTGAGGAGATGTGGTTTGAGGTCCCTTCAACCTCCAGTGGCCCGAGAAAGGCTCCTGGAATTCTGGGAATACGACACAGAACTCCACTCTGCAGAAGGTGAAAGGAGAAGGGGTTTATTGAAAATAACTCACGCTTTTTATAACACGGTGCGCTAAGACTTGATTGGTCTTATGCAAAATACCTCTGACTCCATTGGGAAATTAAGAATAAACACAGACCAAGGACAGCTATCCCAAACACTAGCTACTGAAAGAGATAGTACAGTTGTTTATAATTCCTTTCCTCAGTTCCCAGACTAAATTATCTGTTTTCCTTTCTCCGACTGGCTGAGAATGTCCACGCTGGGGGAGGAGGAAAAATCATCCCAAATGGAGATGGGGCTTGGAGCAGCTTTCCCTCCATTGTTCAGAAGGACTTCCAAGGAGCAATGGCCCATGAGAGTCCTGCACAGCTGGTCCAGCTGGACCAGACCAATCCCAGCACCACCAGACTGCTCCCAGTTAGTGCTGGGCACATCTGCTCCTTCCTGGGAGAGAGATCCACCCACAGGGCAAACAGCTCAAAAATGCCCCAACAGACAGAAAACATGCCCCAACAGACAGAAAAATACCCCAACAGATAGAAAACATACCCCAACAGGTAGAAACCATACCCCAACACATAGAAAAATGCCCCAACAGATAGAAAACACACTCCACAGAGAGAAGAAATGCCCCAGCAGGTGTGAAAAGCACCCCAAGAGATAAGGTAGCAGTTGAAATGAGGGTGTCTGGGCCTGGTTGTGCACTGAAGTGCTGTGGGAAGGAGTGGGAGTGACTGGGAGAGGGAAGAGGACGTTTGGGTTTAGCTCTGATTCAGATAAGGGCAGGGTGAACAGCTCAGGCTGGGCACAGCCAGAGTCACCTGATGGTCTGCGTGTGTAAGGCTTAAAACTGCATAATTAATGGTCCCTAATTAGCAATGCCCTTAGAGCAGGCACTTCCAGGCTCCCCAGCTGCCCCTGCTCAGCCCAGAGATAAGGGTGAGCCCTGAAACCTCTGCTACCTGTGCAAATCTAATAGACATTGGTGTAAAGAGAACATAAAAAATACTTAAATCATTGTGAGGAGGTTTAAATGCCTTCCCAAAGGAGAATATTGCTCTACAACAATGGGCAGAAGGAAATTACAGGCTGCAATTTGTCATTTACAATTTGTCTAATTAAAATAAACACACCTTTCGTAGGTACATATGAAAGTCATTTATTAATTAATGTGGAATTAACGTGGAAAGGGGAAAGAAAACAGCTTTGTCACTGGTGACACAATGAATTCCCAGCCCCCAGGAGCTCTGGGGTGTGACACTGGAGGTGTGACACTGCCAGGCTCTGGGCTCCAGGGCAGCCAGCTCAGGGACACCTGGGGCTGGGCCACCTCTGCCACCGTGGGGCCACTGCCCCAGCTGTGCCTGGGGGACGTGGGGCTGGTTTAGGGACTGCCCCTGGACCTGCCCAGTGCATCTATTCTCATCAAATGTCCTGTGGCTTCCATAAACCCAGGGCACAGCTGGGCACAGCTGGGCACTGTCACTCTAGTGCACAACACGAAACGCAGAGACACAGTCGAGAGAAAGCAAAGAAGAAGCAAACTTTATTTTGGTTTTCACATTATATAGAGTTCTGGAAACGACCATGGATTGGGAGGTGAAGTTACCACCTCTCCAACCACACTGGTCAATGACAAAGTCCATCAAACCTTTCTCCTCCCAGGAGAAGGAATGAAAAACAAAAAGACAGTTAGAAAAGCATGTGTATATTTACAAAAACAGTGTGAGAAACTCCATCACAAGAATGAAAACATCAGAAGGCTGAAAAATGAGAGTGACAGGGCACAGCAGGGCACCCTGAGCCAGCCTTACCTCTCCTGGGGAATTCATTCTCATCCTCACAGGGCTGGCCATGGCAGCAGGGCTGTTTGTGTGATAAAGGCAGAGGCTCTAAAGAATTCTGGGGTGTTTTTCATCCCTGGCTCAGGGATGCCCCAGGTGGGAGATGCAGCTGGTGTGTCCCTCCCTCCTGCTCAGCCCTGCTCAGAGCCCAGGTGCTGCCTCTGGGAAGGGCCAGGGCAGCCCCAGAGCACAGCAAAACCTTGGAGGCATCAGAGAATCCCAGAACACCCTGGGCTGGAAGGGCCCACCAGGATGGTCACAGGCCAACTCCTGGTCCCCAGGGTGGTCACAGCCAGCTCCTGGTCCCCAGGATGGTCACAGCCAGCTCCTGGACCCCAGGATGGTCACAGGCCAACTCCTGGTCCCCAGGACGGTCACAGCCAGCTCCTGGACCCCAGGATGGTCACAGCCAGCTCCTGGACCCCAGGATGGTCACAGCCAGCTCCTGGTCCCCAGGATGGTCACAGCCAGCTCCTGGACCCCAGGATGGTCACAGGCCAACTCCTGGACCCCAGGAGCTCCTGAACCCAGCCCTCACTTTCCCTCAGGCAGCTCCCAAACGCTGAGCCCAGTGCTGGCAAGCCCTGCTCCTGCCCTCCTTCCCTCATTCCCAGGTGATGGGTTTGTTTTACAGCGAGCTCTTCCCCTAATGTTCATCCACAATCATCAGCAAAATACCTTAATAGCTGTGGGTGGCTGTGGTGACAGTGATGCTGCGTGGGAGGCTCCTCCTGCCGCGTGCACTGCCAGCTCTGGCACGTGGAATTCAATTTCCACTTCCAGGAAAATGATCATATATTCCAGGAGCTCTTCTCCACAAACAGATTTTTAAATGCAGCAGGATAAAAAGGTGATGTGAGCGATGTTGGAATAATCCAGCGGGCTGGGTGGAGGAACCTGTGTTTTCCTGGGGCATCTGGCTTGGTATTGGCACTGGAATGATCTGGATGGCCAAAGATATTCAGGATACCTGAAATACATTCAGGGTGTGCTGCCCAAATATGCTCCAGTGGCATCACCTGTGAGCAAAATGTTCTTTCACAAATGGACCCTGCCTGGTGGAGCCAGAGCTGTGTGACACATCCCACCCTGACCTCGGTGAAAGATTCGGGCAGGGACAAAACATGGAATCATCCCGGACTGGGCTGGGTTGGGAGGGACCTTAAATCCCACCCAGTGCCACCCCTGCCATGGCAGGGACACCTCCCACTGTCCCAGGCTGCTCCAATGTCCAGCCTAGCCTTGGGCACTGCCAGGGATCCAGGGGCAGCCACAGCTGCTCTGGGAATTCCATCCCAGCCCCTGCCCACCCTGCCAGGGAAGGATTTCTCCCCAGGATCCCCCCCAGATCCCCCCCTTCAGCTGCAGGCAGGGCTGGGGTGCTGCAGGGCCCCACAGTGGAGGCACAGCTCATCTCTGAGAGCCTGGAGCTCCTGACTGTCCCTCTGCCCTGGCAGAGTTTGGGATTTTCCTGCTGTTTTCCATCGGGAGCCGGGGGGCACAGCCCCACCCTGAGCCCTGGGCACAAACCCCTCGGGTGCTGGTGCCCCTTGCTGGCCTTCGAATCCCTCTGCTGGCCCAGGAGGGTGTGAGAGCAGCCACAGCAGTGCCCTGGGCCACCCCTGGCCCGCAGCCACCTGCTCCTCATCCCACAGCATCCCTGCCCTGGGAACAGGGCTTGGGCCAGCACCACCTCATCCGAGTTTCAAGGAATAAACCCCCCCTGAACACCCAGCTCAGCATTAAACAATAACACCTGAATGATGCAGCAGAGATTAGAGCCAAAAATAGCCTAGAAAAACAAAAATACTTGCAGACAAGTAATGAAAGTGTGTTTTTGAGGTGATTTATGAGGAATTATGAGGCAGCGCTGGCTTTGTGCTGAGCTGTGAACAATGAAATTGGAATAAACACAATAATCTCACTGTGTTAATAACTTGCTCTAACCCCCCCTGGACGTTTCACAGCTCCGAGTGAGGGACACGATTTAAAGGAGAGATTTTGTTAAAATCTNATAAAATATAAAATAATAAAATATAAAATAATAAAATATAAAAAATAAAATAAACCTCTGTCTCTGTCCAACATCCATTCCAAGCTGCTGCTGGAATTCCACAGATCACGTGGCCAATGCCCAAACAATTCAACATTCCAAAGCTGCTCCCTCTTCATTTTAGAATCCCAGACTGGGCCGGGCTTGGAGGGACCCTAAATCCTCCCCAGGGTTTTGGAGGGACCCTGAATCCCACCTGAATCCCAGGCTGCTCCAAGCCCATCCAGCCTGCCTTGCCTCCACATCCATGGGAGCCTCTCCAGCCCTCCAAGGCAGGGAAATGAGGAAATCCCCCCCAGCTGGGGCCAGCCTGGGAGCCAGAGCCACAGCAGCACAGGAGCTGGGTCTGGAATTGCTTCCCTCCCTCTGGAATCAGCTCCCTTTGCTCAGTGCTTGGTCCCTGATGGATTTTCCCTGCTCTCCCCAGGTTTGTGCAGCAGCCTGGGCTCCCAGCTCAGTGCCACCAGGATCACGGCTCCCTTTGTACCCCGGGGTAAACACATAAACTGTGACCAAGTGTGACTTTTATTAGCAGCAGACTTGGAGGGAAGAGAATAAAACACCCATTAGAAATCCTGTTAGCAGCACTGGTCGTTGTGACAAGGGGAAAACAGCTTTCCCAGGGATTTGATTTCTTTGTTACCTCTCTGGTGGCTGCGGGGCTGTCCCTGTCACCAGCAAACCAACATTTGCTCAGCAGGGCTCAGTTCTGCATTTCTGCACCACCCTGGTGCCTTGGGANGTAGGGAGGAGGCAGCTCCAGCTCTGCAGGGCAGGACTGGGAAGGGGAGAAATCAGGCCCAGGCATTCCTGGGGAACCAGGGGAGGCACCTCCAGGGAAAAACTGTGGGTCAGGACAGGGAAAATGGGCACTGCTTGCACAACTGAGGGAATAAAGAGCCATTTCTCCTTCTCTGTCCAGGCTGATCCCTGCCTGGCACACCAAGGACAATCTGGAGCTCCAGCAGCTGGCCAGGGAGGTGGCAGTGGCCTATGGCAGGGCCTGGCTCAGAGGTTTGAAANCCTTGCCTCCACATCCATGGGAGCCTCTCCAGCCCTCCAGGGCAGGGAAATGAGGAAATCCCCCCCAGCTGGGGCCAGCCTGGGAGCCAGAGCCACAGCAGCACAGGAGCTGGGTCTGGAATTGCTTCCCTCCCTCTGGAATCAGCTCCCTTTGCTCAGTGCTTGGTCCCTGATGGATTTTCCCTGCTCTCCCCAGGTTTGTGCAGCAGCCTGGGCTCCCAGCTCAGTGCCACCAGGATCACGGCTCCCTTTGTACCCCGGGGTAAACACATAAACTGTGACCAAGTGTGACTTTTATTAGCAGCAGACTTGGAGGGAAGAGAATAAAACACCCATTAGAAATCCTGTTAGCAGCACTGGTCGTTGTGACAAGGGGAAAACAGCTTTCCCAGGGATTTGATTTCTTTGTTACCTCTCTGGTGGCTGCGGGGCTGTCCCTGTCACCAGCAAACCAACATTTGCTCAGCAGGGCTCAGTTCTGCATTTCTGCACCACCCTGGTGCCTTGGGAAGGCTGGGCAGAGTTCCAGAATAAAGCAGGGATTTATTAAAAGGGTTTCCTCCATGGATCCACCTTGGGCAGCACAAGAGCCCAGCCAGGGCTGCACCCAAGATGAACCAAAATGGTCCCAAAATGGACACCGGGCACGGGCTCTGGCACTTTTATCAGTTCTGCTCCATTTCCACATTGCAGTTCATTGTCCAATTCCAGCTTTAGCCCATCAAGTCCCATCCTGCTTGTTTTTCTCTCTTCAGCCCACGTTGTTTGTGCTCTTGGGCTGAGGTTTGGATCATTTGTCCTTGGTCCCCAGCTGGAGAAGGAATTGTTTTGTCTCCCTGCTCTGTGCAGAGAGCTCACCATCCCATAATATGAAGCTCAGACCCACACACTAAAGCAGCACAGAATCTGAAAATATAAAAGCTCAAACCTGAGGCATCACCCCGGTGACTCAAATCCCATTATTGCCCCACTCCTGCATCATTCCTTTGATGAGTTCTGACCACAGCCCTGCACCAAGCTCCCGGTGCTGCTGCCAGGGACCAGGGAGGGAATTCGGCTCCTTCAGGCCTGGACAGACCCACAAAAACTCTGCAGCCAACAGGGGGTTGTGAAGCAGGTGTTCAGCAATTTATTTTTCCACCAAAACGCAGCGTTTTGGGGCTCTGCAGCCCGCTGGGGAGGTGGGAGCAGCATCCCAGGATCAGGGAGGGGAGCTCCAGCTCTGGAGGCAAAGCTGCTTACAGCAATGGGGTCAGGGAGGCATTAGGGGCGGCACGGGGGGAGCCGGGCTGCTCCTCCCCCCGGGAACGGGGGCTCCCGAGCCGAGCAAACAGCCAAAAACACCCCAAAACACCCCAAAACACCCAAAACACCCAAAACACCCAAAACACCCAAAAACCCGGGGGTCCCTGCTCCCACCAGCACCCAACCCAGCCGGGAGCCAGGCTGGGGGAGGGACAGCAGGACACTTCCAGGGGATGGTGGGAGGGACTGGGAGGTACTGGGATGTACTGGGGTGTACTGGGAGGGACTGGGATGTACTGGGATGCACTGGGATGCACTGGGATGTACTGGGGTGTGCTGGGATGTACTGGGATGTACTGGGATGCACTGGGATGCACTGGGATGTGTTGGGGTGTACTGGGATGTGCTGGGATGTGCTGGGATGTGCTGGGATGCACTGGGATGTACTGGGGTGTACTGGGGTGTGCTGGGATGTGCTGGGATGCACTGGGGTGTACTGGATGTACTGGGATGCAGTTGGGTATTTTTGGGATGCCCTGGGACACAGCTGGGTGTTTTTGGGATGCCCTGGGGTGCAGCTGGGTGTTTTTGAGATGCCCTGGGGTGCAGCTGGGTGTTTTTGGGATGCCCTGGGGTGCAGTGCCCACCCCAGCCCTCCCACTGGTTCCCTGCCAGCCCTGGGCAGGCTCCAGGGTCCCCTCTGTCCCCGGTGGTCCCTGCAGGCAAAGGCCAGCGTTCCCTGTGGGAACATCCACACCCCGGGAATGCAGCACAGCCTGGGAGATTCCCAGCCAAGGCTCTGAGCAAATGGCAATTTAACGGGGTTTGTTGGTTAAAATCAGCTTAAAACCCCACGGGGAGCACTCCCTGTGGGACAGCTCAGTCTGACCCAGGGCTTTCCTGTGATTCACAAAGATCACAGAACCATTCAGGCTGGAAAAGGCCTCCAGTGCCAGCAATTCCAAGCATTCCATCATATTGCCTTGGAAAAGCTAAATCAGGGCCCATGTTGCACAAGGCTGAATGAAAACCCATATTTCCCATTCATTTCCATCCCTTAAGTGCTAAAAGAGCCCTTTGGCAAAAGCCCAGCCTTCCTTTTCTTGCAGAATAAAGGACTGAGGTGAATCCAGCCTGAAACTGTTCTCTCAGAAAGCAAACCTGCCAGGTTTGACACGTGTGCTGTGAGAAACAGCCACCCACAACCATCCAATGCTCTTATTAAAATAAACACAAAATCAGGGAGGCTCAGACCTCACTGGTTTAAACAAAGCAAACCCTGCTGGGTTTGTGTAACAAAGAGGGAGGGCTGGCCCTGGCTGTTGACTTATGAATTTCCATTTTCATTCATGGCAAATATTGGCCTTCCCTTCTCATTTCCTACGGAAAGTGAGGCAGAACCATTAAATGAAATATGGGAGAGAATAAAATCGACCTGCAAATGGACTGGGGCCCACAGTGAAAAAGGCCAGGTAATCCTAAACAGTTCCAGAATGTTTCCAAAGTTGATCAAGAGCCACACCAGTGATCCAAGGAAAGCAAGGAATGCTCAGTCCCAAATATGAAAAACTACAGATATGCTCCACTCTCTAAAGAATATCCCCACGTGCACCTTAACTGTAAAAAAAAAAAAAAAATTATTGAATTTCCCGAACCTCAGCTTAGTTAAATAAATTTATTCTGATTGTTAATTCTGTTAATGATGGGGCTGAGGAAAACCCAGCCACCAGAGCTGACTGTCAGTGAGCTGCAGGTCTGTGAGCACCCAGGGGAGAGCCAGAGCCACAAACAATCCTGGGCTCGTCCCAGGCAGCAGCAAAGCCAAGTCCCAGCCCTGTGGGAGCACAGGCAGCTTCCTCACAGGTGAACTCCTGCCTGAATTCGTAATAAATCCAAGAACAATCATAAAATCATGGAATGCTTTGGGTTGGGAAGGACCTTAAAGCCCCCCCAGTTCCTCTTCCCTACTCCTGCCACCATCCCAGGCTGCTCCAAGCCCTGTCCCACCTGGCCTTGGACACTTCCAGGGATCACAGCTTCTCTGGATAATCAGCCTGGGAGTGTTTCTGTAAAATGTGCAATTCTCACAATTCCAGAGCCATAATTTCCTCACATTCCAGGCGCTGCCCACCACCCACCCCTGCCAAATCCCCTCTTCCAGCCCAGCATCCCGAGTCTGGCGGAAAGATCAGCTCCTGTATTTGTTTCCTGGCCTGTTTGCAGCTGACAGCAGCACAGGCCAAGCGAACCCAAGGACATCAAATCGCTGGCAGTGCCCTGGTCAGCCCTGCCCTGCTGCAGGAACCCATCCCCACATCTGGGGCCGCTCCAGCTGCATCAAACCCCGCTCAGACCCCAGCAGCCAGCAGCAGCCGTGCAGGAACACCCCCGGAGCTCCCACCTGGGCTCCAGAGCCACCTGGGGCCGGGAGCTCCTCGCCCACCCAAGCCAAGGCTGGCAGCTCGTCCCGCGTGTGCCCATCCCGCTGTCAGCCCGACAATCCAGCACGGGGCTCGCTCCCAGGGATCCCCATCCCGGGGGGTTTAATCCTCATCCCGGGGGGTTTAATCCTCACTCCCAGGGGGGTTTAATCCTCATCCCAGGGGGGGTTTAATCCTCATCCCAGGGGGGTTTAATCCTCATCCCAGGGGGGGTTTAATCCTCATCCCGGGGGGTTTAATCCTCATCCCAGGGGGGTTTAATCCTCACTCCCGGGGGGGTTTAATCTTCATCTCAGTGAGGACTGCATCCTCATCCCAGGGATGATGTAATCCTCATTCCCAGTGAGGATTTGATCCTTGCTCACAAGGAGGGTTTGATCCTTCCTCATTCCCAGTAAAGATTTGATCCTCACTCCCAGTAAGGATTTGATCCTCATTCCCAGTAAGGATTTGATCCTCATCCCAGTGAGGATTTGATCCTCATCCCAGGAAGGGTTTAATCCTCACTTCCAGAGAGGATTTGATCCTTGCTCACAAGGAGGGTTTGATCCTCATCCCAGTGAGGATTTGATCCTCATCCCAGGAAGGGTTTAATCCTCACTTCCAGAGAGGATTTGATCCTTGCTCACAAGGAGGGTTTGACCCTCACTCCCAGTGAGGATTTGGCTCCGCGGGAGGAACCCCTGAGCTGCCCTGAGGTCCCTGAGGGACCCCAGAGAGGACAAAGCCATTGAACCCAGTAAATGCACAACCAACAGGAGGTGTTGAGTCCCTTGTCCCTCCATCCCCTCTGTTTCTGTCCAGGATTGTATTTTATTCCCAAATCGGGTTGCAGACTGTACATTGTGTTACGATTAGCAAAGGATAATTATATATATATAAATAAATATATATTTTACTCTTTTTTATTCATTTCTAAATAAGTCCCCTTGGGATGCCAGGACACAGTGAGGATTTTCGTTTTTCAAAAGTGGTTTACAGTAACTAAACTCAACGGATGCCTTATTCCTGAGGATGGCAGGAGTTTTTGGAAGAGGAACAAGCCCCTATTCCCAGGTCCCTGCAGGGATCCCGGCAGGCAGGGATGCCTGAGGCAGGGAGGGAGTTTCTGTGGAAAGCCAACGGGACCAGAAAGAGGAGCTGGGGTCTGAGAGGCACCTTGAGATCCCAGGCTTGGGCTGACATTCCCGGATCCAAGCGCTGCCCGGGCCCTCCAAGCCCTCAGGAAGTGGCTGGTGCCTTTTTGGGGGTCTCAAGCCGAGGCAGATCACTACAAGCCCAATGCTGCAGCACACAGAGTGTCTGTGTCCATGTCCCACAGATCTCCCTCCTTGCCATTCCATTAAAATCCTCTTTGAAATACACGGAGATTTTTCCAAAGCCACTCAAAGTTGACTTCCCTGTCCCCTCACTGCAGTACAACGGGCAGGGAGCAAAATCACTTTCCCAGAAGTTTTTCCTTCAGTTAAGAGCAGAACTTCTCTTCTCCAGGATTAAACCACGGTGACATTTCCTTTTCCACCATTTCTTTAACCCGTTTCACCTGAGGTTGGCAGAGCCCCGAGTTCATCCCAGGTTCCACTCCAGCCCAGAGGGATGAGTGCATTTATTGCTGCACCTGCTCCCCAAATTCCATCCCAAAACCAGCAGCTCCTGGTGGGACTCCCACAGAGCCTCCCGCTGATCCAGAGCTGTTCCCACTTTTCCCACTTTTCCCCTCCTTGGGTTTGTCCTGATGCCAGGGGATCCAGCACCACAGCAGGGCTCCCTCCCTTCTGCCTGCCAGGACTTCCACTGATCCCCCTGGATCCGAAATTCCTCTGGAATCAGGGCAGTGGGGGCTGACCCACCGTGGTGCTGTGCCCCAAACCCCTGCCCTGGGATCAGGAGCATCCCAGGAGGGCTTTCCTGGCAGCTGAACCCCAGAAGAGCCCCTAGAGCCATGCTCACCCCTGCCCCAAAGTCCCTTCTTGACCCTGAAAATCCAGTGACCCCAAAAATGCTCCGACCCCAAAAATCCAGCGACCCCAAAAATCCAGCGACCCCAAAAATCCACTGACCCCAAAAATCCAGTGACCCCAAAAACGCTCCGACCCCAGAGCTCTGGAGCCCAGCCCAGGGGCAGCAGAGTCCCGCAGCCCCTGGGAGCAGCCGTGTGTCTCGCTTCGATGTGCTCTTGTGTGGGGTAGAGAAGGTGGCCCTGTCGTGTTGTTCGTGAGCTGTTCTTCCCCAGAGAGGTGTCCCATGTAAAATACGTCAGTGCAAAGTGTATATTTTGTGTGAGAGGAAAATACATTTTAATAAAGGTAAAGCTTTGTTTAGCTGTAAAAAATGGCAACTGTTCAAGTGTACAGTAACTTCTTACTAATGTATGAAAATCTGTGATATTTTTGATTTGATTGTATTTGTATTGCCCAAATAAAACATTTTGGCTGTATTGTTCCTAACTCTTACCTTTCCTTTTTAAGGGGGGAAGTGTATTTATTTCACAATAATTGACTTTATTTGGGGAAAGAGAAAGAGGAATGACCAAATTTTCCGTAGTGAATTACCAGCTGCCCTGAGCAAACATCCCTCTTGTGTTGCAGCTCCCACAATGAATTCCTGGATGGATTTTCCTGCACATTGCTGTTTATTGGTGAGAAAGGAACAATTCTTCAGCTCAGGTAGAGCTCTGGGGACAGTCCTGGAGGGCTCTGGGAGGGTTGAGCTGTGACATCCCTAGGGATGGTGGCATTTCAGCCATAGGACAGAAGGGAGAGAATTCCCACTGCCAGAGGGCAGGGATGGATGGGATATTGGGAATTAGGAATTGTTCCCTGGGAGGGTGGGCAGGGCTGGGATGGAATTCCCAGAGCAGCTGTGGCTGCCCCTGGATCCCTGGCAGTGCCCAAGGCCAGGCTGGATGGGTTTGGAGCACCTGGGACAGTGGGAGGTGGCACTGGGGGGGATTTGAGGTCCCTCCCAACCCAGTCCGGGGTTCTGGGATCCTCCCGAGCCCGGCAGCTCTGCAGGCACAGGGCGAGCAGACCTGGCCAGGAAAAGCCCAGCGGGCAAGCATGCCCCGGGGTGTGCTGGTGCTCCATGGATCCCGGCGGGGGAGGCATCCCGGAGGGACAGGCGGCTCCCGGGAGGAAGCAGAGCCGCTGGAGCGCCCCGGAGCCCCGGAGCCCGGCAATCTGCACTCTCACAGCATCCGCCGCGTTTCCACGGCAACCCCGCCAAGGCAAAGCTCCCGCTCGGAGCGTTTCTGTGGCAGGAGAATAATAACGGGAAAACGGGGCTCGGGAAGCCGCTTCCCTTTCCAAAGGGACTGGAAACACCTCGGGAACGTTTGCACGCTCCCGAACCGCTTCACCTGCCGCTGAACCGCGGCGGCCCGGGGTGGGAGCAGGGGAGGGGCACCCGGAGGGGCCGGGATGGGGAATATCCCGGGAATATCCCAGGAATATCCCGGGAATATCCCGGGAATATCCCAGGATTATCCCGGGAATATCCCGGTGCCCGCACTGCTGGAGCGGGGATCAGGAATATCCCAGGAATATCCCGGGAATGTCCCGGAGCCCGCGGTGCTGGAGCTGGGATCAGGAATATCCCGGGATTATCCCAGGATTATCCCGGGAATGTCCCGGTGCCCGCGGAGCTGGGATCAGGGTGGGGTCGGGGCTGGGGTCCGGACCCCCCAGGGATGCGGAGCAGCTCCATCCCAAACCAGCCCGCCCGGATAAATCGCTGCTTCAGAGGGAGCCGGCTACGGGAACTGCCGGGAATTTGCTCCAGCTCCCGGTGTCCCGCTGCCCCGGGCAGTGTCCCTTTGGTGGCCGTCCCCAAACGCGTCACAGCGCTCCCTGTGCCAGCAGTGCCCCACAGCCCGGGCAGCGGCCCCCTCTCCTGCCCCCCGGCAGCAGCACAGCTCCAGCCTCCCCCGGTCGCTGGGGTCGCCCACAGCAGCCAAGGGCTGGTGTCACCCCCCATTTAGGGACACCTGGCTCTGCGACCTGCCCTGAACCCGCACCGAGAGCCGAGCCCAGCCCCTGAGAGCGGCCGCGGCCAAAAGGAGAGCTGAGCTGGGGGAGAGAATGGAACAAACTGAGGGTGGGGACATCTTCAGGGCTGGGGAGGAACCCCTGAAGGGCTGAGCTGCTGATGGCACCTCCGAGCTGTAACCCCAAAAATCTGCAAGCCCGAAAATCTGCAACCCCAAAAATCTGCAACCCCAAAA
>VXAX01006443.1:105639-117446 GCA_013399835.1 Leptocoma aspasia
GGGGGGAAACGGCGTAAGATTGTCTTCAATTCCAACCTGCTCTCCACATTATAAAGGAAATTATTTAAGAATAACAATGCAGCCCAAATATCTGGAGACAGAAGAAGAGCCTTGAGCAGTGGAGCCTTATCAGGAGGCCTTGGTGGCTGTGTGACAGGGTGTGAGGTGGCTCTGGAATGGCAATTCCCTGCTGATGGGGACAGAGCAGCCCCATGCTCCATTCCCAGAGCACACAGAGCCTGTGGGGCTGGGGTCACACAGAGCCTGTGGGGCTGGGGTCACACAGAGCTTGTGGGGCTGGGGTCACACAGAGCTTGTGGGGCTGGGGTCACACAGAGCCTGTGGGGCTGGGGTCACACAGCCTCCAGCTGTGCCCCCTGCCCTGGAATCTGGGAATGGGACGTTCAGGGAGGCTCTGCAGCTCCACAAGCCCCAGGGATTGGGGTGCAGAGGCTGCCAGGGCGACAGGACAGGGACTGTCCCTCAGCCAGGGAAGGGGACAGGGAGATTTCCCTCTCCTGGGATGGCTGGGAATGCTTGTTAAACTGGGATGTTTGTCCTGGCCACTGCCAGTAGCTGTAGAAACACCAGCCTGCCCGCTTGGCTGGGAATATTTTGGGAGCTGCCTGGCCCGAGGTGATTTTTCTTCTCCGTGCTCAGCTTTGAAGCCTTGGCAGCACACAAACACCGCATCGATCCCAGCCCTTTCCCACAGCTTTTGCCGGGCTGGAAATCTGTTCCATGGGTTAAACATCAACAGATGGAGAGTTGCCAGCTCCTGTTTGTGACCCAAACCCTCCTGGGATGCTCCAGCAGCACGAGAGCAGCAGATCCACACGCTCCCAGCGGGAACAACGTGGGCTCAGCACATCCATTTCAGCAGCTCCAGCCACGGATGGGTTTCCCACCCAGCTGCCTGGCTGTTTGGGGTAGTGAAACAGGAAAGTTTTCCAGCAAAACCCAGAGATTTCTGCTGGGGGTGACACTCCTCTGTGAGAATGGTTTTCTGGGAAGCGTTTCATGTTCTTCAGACAAAATATTGAAGTTAAAAATCATTTCTCCCAGAGCAACTGTAGGTATTGTTCTTCAGGTCATCCACTGGGCAGGGGAAATAAAAACAGCTGATCCTGGAAGAGGGGGGATGAAGATGATGTGCATTAAAATACAGATAAAATCAAACAGCAGGAATACAGTGCATGTAAAGAGAATTAATGGACATTCTGAGACACGTGCAAAGCACAGGGTTCAGTCTGGGAAGTGGATTTAGGGCTGGCTGTTTGCTCCAGAGCTGGTTTAGCTGGTGAGATCTCAGAACCCCAGAATCCCAGACTGGTTTGGGTTGGGAGGGACTTTAAATCCCACCCAGTGCCACCCCTGCCATGGCAGGGACACCTCCCACTGTCCCAGGCTGCTCCAAGTCCCATCCAGCCTGGCCTTGGGCACTGCCAGGGATCCAGGGGCAGCCACAGCTGCTCTGGGAATTCCATCCCAGCCCCTCCTCACCCTCCCAGCCAGGAATTCCTGCCCAAGAAGTTTCCTCTTGTATTTCTCACCCCTGGATCCCAACGCCCTTGGCTTATGATAAATTTCAATGCGTTAATTAAAACCAGGCTCATTTTTCATTTTAACTCCTCTCCACACATCCTGGGACTTTTTTTTTCAATTGATTACTGCACCTCTCTCCCTGTACAGCTGCAGTTTGCTTGCACCTGGAGCTCACCCACAGCACAGCCCCCCCGGAGCAGCCTGGGGCAGGCAGCTCACTCAGAGAAAGTGGATTTTCTGTGCTGTGTTGGAGGGGCAAGAGGGATTTGCCAGGTTTTAGGGAATTCAGGAGCCTGGGCTGTGCAGGCCTCTGCTGCTCTGTGCATTCCCACACTCACCGTGCTAGAGCTCTTCCCACAGATCCTTTATCAGCCACACAGCCCATAAACCTCACGATTTATTTATCCATTCCCACCAGTGATGCTCAGGAGCTCCTGGAAACAACATTTATTTTCATTTTTCAGCAGTTTCTCGGCAGTATAACGTTCCCCAACGTTAACACCACCAGTAGCAACTGTAAATGCTGGTGAGGAGCCAGAGCTCAACCCTTACGTGGGATTTATCTCCCTGTTCTCAGCCCTGGCTCAGCCCATCCCTGCCCTGCCCAGAACCACGGAGTTAATGGATTAGCAGGGCAGGAACAGCTAATTACTGGAACATCAATATCTTCATGCTTTGGAGGATCAGAGGTCACAGGGAAATAGATGTGGGTTTAAATCAAGGCTTTGATTATGAGCTCATCCTAAGGAGTAATTAGCAGTGTGTGTTAGTGCATGTAACAACAGTTAATTGCAGGTGTGGGGCAGAACTTCTGTCCCAGCAGGGAACCTGGGCACTGAGATCAGCTGATCCCCACAGAATCACAGCATCATTCAGGCTGGAAAATTCCCTGAGCCCGTCCAGCCCCACCATCCCAGCACTGCCCAGGCCACCCCTGCCCCGTGTCCCCAAGTGCCACATCCACAGGGCTTTAAATCCCTGCAGGGACGGGGACCCAGCCCTGCCCTGGGCAGCTGCGCCAGGGGAGGGTCAGGTTGTACATTTGGGAAAATTCCTACCTGGAAAGGGTTGTGCATCCCTGGCCGTTCCCTCTCCTCCTGTCCCTGTTCCCAGATCCCAATCCCCTCCTGGCAGGGAGTTGTGCAGAGCCACAAGGTCCCCCCTGAGCCTCCTTTTCTCCAGGCTGAGCCCCTTCCCAGCTCCCTCAGGGCTTCTCCGGCCCCCCCCCAGCTCCCTCAGGAATTCTCCAGCCCCTCCCCAGCTCCCTCAGGGATCCTCCAGCCCCTCCCCAGCTCCCTCAGGGATCCTCCAGCCCCTCCCCAGCTCCCTCAGGGATCCTCCAGCCCCTCCCCAGCTCCCTCAGGGATCCTCCAGCCCCTCCCCAGCTCCCTCAGGGATCCTCCAGCCCCTCCCCAGCTCCCTCAGGGATCCTCCAGCCCCTCCCCAGCTCCCTCAGGGATCCTCCAGCCCCTTCCCAGCTCCATTCCCTGCCCTGGGCACACTCCAGCCCCTCAGGGTCTCCCTTGTCCCTCCCAAAGGACAGCAGGTGACACCGTGGGAGGGATTTATTCCTTCCACAACAGGGACATATTCTAATTATTGATGGAAAGTGCCCGTGGCACCACTGCTACAAAAAAGTACCTAAATAACAGGGCAGCTTATCCAGACCCCATGGAATCAAATTCCCAAAGTGGTTTGGGCTGGGAGAGACCTCAGAGCCACCCAGTGCCACCCCTGCCATGGCAGGGACACCTCCCACTGTCCCAGGTGCTCCCAGCCCCAGTGTCCAGCCTGGCCTGGGACACTCCAGGGATCCAGGAGCAGCCACAGCTCCCATGGAAGATTCCTTTGGAGGAAGCTCTGGTCAGTTGGAAGTGTCTGGCACAAGTCAAGACATCCATTGATCTCCCCAGTAAATGAATCAGATCTGTGGAGCACAAATTGATCTAAATATTGGAATTTTCCTATGTAAATGTCAGGACTCTACAAACAGCAATTAATGAAAGACAAGGGGAGCACTGGGGGGTTGAAAAGTGATTTTGGGGAAATAAATGGGAATAGCAGGCAGTGCTTTCCAGTGACCTGCCCTGCTGGGGGCTCAGCTCTGCCCCTGGGCTCTGGGCAGATGTGCAGGGAGCCCCTGGAACACCAG
Organism: Leptocoma aspasia; assembly: GCA_013399835.1. Lineage (NCBI taxonomy): Eukaryota > Metazoa > Chordata > Aves > Passeriformes > Nectariniidae > Leptocoma > Leptocoma aspasia. The sequence goes on from VXAX01006443.1 coordinate 109,337, forward strand.
AGCTGCTGGGGAAGCACAGGGAGCTGGGGGAAAAGGGAACAAAGGAAGAACAGGCCAAAAGAAAGAGAGTAACTGTGAGCAGGAATATTCCCATCGGAAATGGAACACGAAGAACTGCACAGGACAAGGTTTTTGTTCTGAACATGAGATGAAACTTAAAATTACTCAAATCTTTACATTTTTATCAATGGCCTTAATACACTTTGCCATTTTATTGTATAAAGCCATCCTTTACAAGAGTATCTGTACTTTTTATAATAAATCATGCTTTTAATTTAAAAAAACCCCTCAACATCCCACGAAAAGCTACAGATGGAGTTTTCACAGGGAGTTGTTTGAGTCCTTCTCCCATTGAACACGTCCCCAGCAGAGTCTTGCTGCACCTGCTGCTTTAGTTTATTTAATTTATTTAATTATTTAATCTCTGAATATTCATGGTCCTGGCCGGAGGGAGGGCTGGGGGGGCTCTGGGAGTGCTCCCAGGCCCTGGGCTCAGCTGGTCCCACTGCTAAACCCAGGGCTTGTGCCCAGCAGGGAGCAGGAGGGGCCCTGGCACAGGGACCCAGAGCAGCTGTGGCTGCCCCTGTGTGGGGATTTTTTGGCTCCTCACACAGGGGCACCACTTGTGGGGTTTTTGGTGGTCCCACAGGAATGGGCTCCTTCCTCCTGGGCCCTTTGGAGGAGGTTCCCTCGTGAGTTCTTGGCCAGGATGAAGAACGAGCCAGACTCTGAGTTTGCTCTGTCNGTGCTCCAACTCCCAAAGCCTTGGCAATTTTTTCCCTGGCACAGAGGTTAAAGCAGTGTTCTGCTGAGGGTCAGGGCTTCCTAAAACAGGGAGAGAAACATTCCCTGTGCCCTGGGTTCCAACACCCCTGGATCCCTGGCAGTGCCCAGGGCCAGCATGGAGCAGCCTGGGACAGTGGCAGTGTCCCTGCCATGGCAGGGGTGGCACTGGGCGGCTTTGAGGTCCCTCACACCCAAACCAGCCGTGACTCAGATTTCATGAGCTCCACCTCCTTGGCCTGTCACTCTCATTTTTCAGCCTTCTGATGTTTTCATTCTTGTGACGGAGTTTCTCACACTGCTTTTGTAAACATGCACATGTTTTTCTAACTGTCTTTTTGTTTTTCATTCTTTCTCCTGGGAGGAGAAAGGTTTGATGGACTTTGTCACTGACCAGTGTGGTTGGAGAGGTGGTAACTTCACCTCCCAATCGATGGTCATTTCCAGAACTCTATATAATGTGAAAAACCAAAATAAAGTTTCTCTCTTCTTTGCCTTCTCTCGGGTGTGGCTGCGTTTGTCTCTGCGTTCCGTGTTGCTCGATAGACTAACGCTTGGCCTTCACTTGGAATTCTTCTATTGATTTTGTTTGTTTGTTTTTAGTGAGAGTAGAAGCAGAGCTGGCTGTGCCCCTGCAGGGTTGGTGTGGGAGCAGCAGCCAGGGGATGCAGGGACCCTGGGCAGCCCTGTCACATCAGTGACATCAGTGCCTCTGCTGGGAGGCCGCTCTGACACAGGAGTGAACCTCCACGTGGTCATTTATTACAAATCCCAATGCAAATAGACACAGGGATTTTTTCATTCCTTCCTTCTGAGCATATGTAGAATTTCTACACAAGCATTTTATTAAAAATCAGAGCTATGAATCATTCATGGCCAGCAAGTGACTCCCACTCGTTGGCAGAATGGCCCAAGCCTGGCTTTTCACTGACAACAAATAAAGTGGCACTTCATGAACCCGGACAGGCTGTTCTGAAGGCACGGGAGAAGCAAAACCAGGTGGATTTTTAGGATTGAAGAAAAAGCTATATATTTTGTCAGCATCTCACTGGGGTTTTTTGATGCCAGGAGTGCTGGGTGAGGGATCCAGTTGAGAGCCTGCCACGGGCTCTGTGGGGCCACTGCCAAGGGTTGTGGTGGCCCTGGGACACCTGGTGTGCACAGAGCCACGGCTGGAAAATGGAATTGGCACCCTCTGTCCCCTGGCACCAGCAATCACCTGGCTGGGCACTCCAGAGGGATGTGGGGATTCTCAGTTCAGTCCAAGAAAGAACAGAGATTATTTTTCCCAGGCTCAGCCTGGGAAACTTAGAGAAAATAATTAAATATATAATNTTAAAACAATTATTATCTTATCCCTCGCACCTGCTGTTGTGTGAGATGTTTACAAGTAGGAGTTGTTCCCTGTTCAACCAACAGTGCCAGAGAAGTCCCCTAAAGACAGTAGTAGTATAAGTGTTACATGAATAAATTAATAGACGCTATTAGTAGAAAAATAAAAACAACATACGTGTTAGAAAGTAATTAAATTATGTAACTTTAAAAAACCTTAGTTTTGAGTGGTTACACTCCATTTTGTGTATTTTCTATTAATAAATGCTTTTCTGCCTCCTGAATCACGGAGTCCATGTCACCTTCCTTTGCTGTCCCTAAACTCAGCTGTGACAGAGGGACAGCGAGGGTGGCACGTGGGGGTTAGAATCTAGGGTACAGAGAATGGCTTTTGTCTGCTTTAGGAAGCGATGATCTTTAGCAGAACATTGTTTTTAACTTCTGTATTTGAGAAAAAATTACTAAAGCTTTAGGATGAGTTAGAATATATAGGTGTAAACTAGATAGTAGTAGTAGTTTGTCACAGAGTGAAGAATATAGAATTTTAAGATTTTAATATGAGAGTAAATAGAAGACAAGGTAGAAGATTTTGAGTGTTGTCTTATTTCTTTTTTGTTCCTCTTTTACTTGATTTTATATAGTATTGGTGGTAGGAAGTTATTAGGGAAAGTAGTAGTGTAAGTGTTACGTGAATAAATTAATAGAAGTTATTAGCAGAAAAATAAAAACAGCATACGTGTTAGAAAGTAATTAAATTACGTAACTTTAAAAAAACCTTATTTTTGAGTGTTTACACTCAATTCTGTGTATATAGAGGGAGCCTGGCACAGAGGGACTGCTCCCAGCCCTGCTGGAAATGAGAGATCCGGGCATGGAGGGTGTCCCTGGGCTGCCCCAGCACAGAAAACAAAGCTGACCAGGAGATTTCTTTTGCCCTAGAAGAGAGAAGAGGTGGGAAGAAGGGTTCTGCTCCTCGGTGGCCACTCCTGTGTGTCAGCAGGACACTCAGAGGGGCTCTGGGTGCCACTGGAGCAGGAGCCCTGCAGGAGCAGAGCTGCCTGTAAAGACCAGGAGATGGGATCCCTTCTGCTGGTGGCAAACAGCCTGGTGTGGGATTATTCCCAAATCCTCCAAGTGTCGGGTTTTTGAGCCCCTGGCACGAGAGGGAACCTGCCACCTGGGCCCTTGGAGAAGGTTCCCTTGTGAGTTCTTGGCAAAGGGTGAAAAACAAGCAGGACTCTCTGTTTCTTGCTCTCCAGGCTGTTGTTTATTTTTCTCTTAAATTCACATTTACACATTGTGGCCGTCTACACACCAGACTTAGCATATGAGAAACAAGGTACAAAATGGACCAAAACTGGAGGGCAAACACCCAAACCCAAGGCCTTTTAAAGCTAATCAGCCCAATTACCTTCTAACACATATCTTGTTTTTACTTTTCTACCAATAACTTCTATTAATCTACTCACGTAGCAGCTGTGCCACTGCTTTCTGTAACAAATAACCTTGTGCCACCAGCACTACAGAAAATGGAGTGGGAGAAGAACAAGAAGGAGATGAGACAACGCCCAAAATCCTCCATCTTGTCCCCTATTCACTCTCACATTAAAATCCTAAAACTCTGAATTCCTCACCCTGGGACAAACTATTCCTGCTGCTGCTGTCTAGCTCACACCTGTGTGCTCCAACTCATCCCAGAGCCTTGGCAATTTTTCCCTGAGACAGAGGTTAAATCAGTGTTCTGCTGAGGGTCAGGGCTTCCCAAAACTGGCAGAGAAACATTCCCTGTGCCCTGGATTCCAACACCGGGGGCCAAGGAGCACTCAGGGATCTCCAGGACATCCAGAGGATCAAGTCACAGGGATGCACCTCCGGGGGTGACCCAGCAAACCAGGCAGGGCCCGTTCCCTCCTTGGGGCTGCTCAGCTCCCTCGGCCAAACTCCTCCTCTCTGGTTGGTTGGTTGCTGGTTTATTTTGTTAAAACACAGTTTGGAGAAGAAGCCAAATGTTTCCTGTCAGTGAGATGCAAAAAGCAGAGAGCAGCAGTGACCTCCAGCACCCAGAGGAGCCAAACCCTGCCCGCAGAGCTTGGTGCAATTCAATGCCTTCAACAAGAACAGGGCTCAGAGCAATAATATTTTAGTTAAAATCAGTGCGAAAACTTGTGGGTGCAGTTTCCTCTGGAATTGTTCCTTAGCCTTTAAGTGTTCAGCTGGCACATTCCCACGGGTGGGATCCGTGTGAACAGACTGCAGCACTCGGTTATGGAGGCAGATTGCCAGAGGAAGGGGTGCTTTGGCAAATACATTCCATTTACAAGAACAAAGCTGGAAATCGTGGTTCAAACCGGCTGCTGCGAAGGGGTTAATTGTTTCTGAGCCCCAGTGACACTTCTGTGCACCCCAGAGCAGGTTTGAAGGAGGGGAGTTTGCCAGGGGTGGCTGGACCTGCAAAGCCTTGCAGGGAGCTGCTGGCTGTGCCAGGGGCAGGAGGAGGAGAGCCAAAGGTGAGGAAGGTCTGGAAGCACAGAAACCTCCCCAGGAGGAGCTGGGAGGGGCAGGAGGTGCTCAGGGGCACCGGGATGGACATTCCTGGGGGCAGGAACTCCAGGAAGGTGTGAGGAGAGTGGGGCAGGAGCAGCAAACATTAATCTTGTTTTCCTTGACAACCACTCCCCAGAGGATGAACCTTCTCCAGCCTGGCTTTTACAAATATATGTGTCACACCTGTATCCCCCATTCCTGTTGTCCCAGGAGCTGGGCACGCTGAGCCCCCTGCTCGGTGCCATGCCAGCAGCCCAGAGCAGCCCCACAGCAGCCAGCTGGCCCTGCTGGGAGCACTGCGCTCCTTTAACTCCCCGAGCTGAAATTATTATTATTATTGTGTCTCAGAAGGCATCAGCAGTGTATTAAGTGCTTTAAAGTGATGCTTAAGAACCCGGGAGCCCTGAGCTGCTGAGTGAAGAGCGTGGCACGAAGGCAGCAGCCCGGGAAGGGCTGGGAAGGGCTGCAGGCACAGCCTGCCTTTAATTACCTGCCTTTGATCTTCCTGGCCTTTGTACTGTTCCGTTTTTCTGCAGGAAGCTGATTTTCAGGGCTCGCTGGTAGGAACTGGCTGCCTAGAGCCGGGCCAATTAAACAGTTTTCTGCACATTGATTCATTCTCAACTGCTCGCTTTCATTACGGTAAAATGATGGCTGATGTATTTCTCATTTACCGGGTTATTATCAATTCCTCAGCCTCGTCTGAAGGCCAAATGTGCTGTGATAGAAACAGGAATCCAATAAAAGTGTTCACAAGCTATTGGGATACGGGGGGGAGATATTTAAATGGAGCTCTGTGGGAGGAACACGGGAAAAGAGGAGCAGCACAACAGAAATCCAGATGAGAGCAAAGCTGCTCATTCAGCAAAGGGAATATCCTGGACAGCCACAGGAGTGGACCCTGGATTGTGGCTGGGAACTCCAGGTCCCCCCTTGTCCACCTGGGCTTTGCTTCAGTCACAAATTAAAAGTTTGGGGCTATTTTTCAGTTCCCAGTTGGCTTTTGAGCTTTTAATCCCTGGCAGTGCCCAAGGCCAGGCTGGACACTGGGGCTGGGAGCACCTGGGACAGTGGGAGGTGTCCCTGCCATGGCAGGGGTGGCACTGGGAGGGATTTAATGTCCTTCCCAACCCAAACCAGTCTGGGTTTTCATTAAATTCCCTAAATAGATGAGCAGAATTTAGCACACAGATTTCCTTCCGACATTCCTGCTCGGCCAACATTTTTTGATGCAGAGAGGGACATGAGAGCAGAAGAATCCCTTCCATCACTCACCAATTGACTCCCCGGGCCCCGCTGGTTTGCTCCCCCTTTCTGATGGATATTCCCACCTCCATGAAAGGCTTTTCCCAAAAGGGAATGGATCAGCTCCAGGCTGTTCCCTCCCTGGAACCCTCGGGAGCAGCTGGGTGGTGCCTGTTGGTCAGGAGCAGGCAGGGAATACTGGGAATATCCCACCGGCCAGAGGTTAAAGTTTTGTTACGTTTCTTTTATGGGAAAGAGCTTTAAATACGAAGAGATTATGAAAAAAGGATCAATGGCTTGCACTGGAATGGTAAAAAAGATAGTTTATGTAGTTGGCTTACACTGAGATGGTTTTTAGCCAATTGTAAGGCAGCTCCTTTTCTGTAGACTCTTTTTTGTTAATTACTTGGGACTTTCAGCTGCATTGCATCAGTAAAATGAATAATTTTGCAGAATAAAATGAATAATTTTGCAGAACAAAATGAATAGTGTTGCTGCTCCTGCTGCATCCAACAGCTCCGTGTCCTGTGGCAGGAGCAGCCCAAGGATGATCCATGCTCGGTCCCAGCGTGGTGACACCGGTGGTATTTCTCATGGATACGCTGATATTCGAAACACCCCGTGGAAGAGCAGGGTTTTTCCATGGAAAACACGCGTTCCTCAAGTGCCACCTGCTGTACTGACTGCACCAGGACACGGCAGCGCTGCATCCTCCCAGGAGCCTCTCCCTGCCTCCTTCCCAATGCCAGCCCTTCCCCGGCAGCAGGAGCGCTCAGCTTTGTCCTTCCCGACCCTTGGGGACATTCCCCAGGTGGGATTTGCACAGCCCGGGTGCCCCGGCACTGCTTCACACGTTTATAAACAACCAGCAGCGGCACTGCCATCTCCTCCTCGCCCTGAGAGCGACAAAAACCAGCTCCAGAACCAGGTCCCAGATGGCTTTTCCACAGGATGTGGCTACGAGAAGGAGAGAGGGAACAAAACTGCCAGGGAGGTGTGAAAAATGCATATTATATGATTGGCTCTTCGCAAATATTAGAATGAATACTACATGTGTTGTGTTGGAAAGTTATATTGGAAAGTTGTATTAATTTTTGTAGCGCTGTATTTATCTTTTAAATGTAGGTTTTTGTTAAGGCGTAATATTGAAATAGAAACTATGTGATGTAAGATACTTTTTGTAACTAACTCAAGGAATTAATAAGATAACCAAGAAATTCCTCACCTAAAGAAAACAACACAGAGACACCAGGAAAGAGTTATTGCCTCCTTAGCTTTACCTGAGTAGACACCCTGGAGCTGAGGAATTGATTTATGTGATGAGGTGAGGAACAGAAATTAAACAGAAGACACCCTTTGTTTGAGAGGAATGTTTGAATCATGTATGAAGAAATATGAATGTGCAACAGGCTGTTGCTTTTAAGGGGTAACCCTTATTAGTGCTTTGTGCTTTTCCTGAGAGAGAAGCACCCAGACATCTGTAATTCTTTGTTTTTATTGTCTCTTTTATTATCCTAACCCTAATTATCCCAATTTGTATTGCCTTAATTTTTTTTAATTATTATTAAACTTTTAAAATTTTTAAAAAAGAAACAAGTGTGAAGTGTTTTTCACAAAGGTAGNGCAGCAGGAAGGGGATGGGAGGTGGTTGGAACAGAGAGCAGCGTGGCTGCGCACAGCCAGGGGACACAGGGCAATGTCCCAGGGCTGGCCCAAACCCACCCACCAACCACGGCACGGGCCCCTAACCCAAATTAAAACCATTTCTTTAAACAAGGGATTGGCTCGGACACTCCGGCGTTGTTGGTGATCCCAAAGGGTCCGACAGGTTTGGGGACAGGTTTGGGGACAGGTTCACCCCCGGGGGTTCAGGCACTGCCCCGAGGCAGCTCCGGGAGCCGTGGGCAGCGCTGGAAGGGCCATGGCCGGGGCTGTGCCATGGTTTGGGCTGTGTCATGGCTGAGCTGTGCCATGGCTGGGCTGTGCCATTGTTTGGGCTGTGTCATGGCTGGGCTGTGCCATGGCTGGGCTGTGCCATGGTTTGGGCTGTGCCATGGATGGGCTGTGCCATGGTTTGGGCTGTGCCATGGCTGGGCTGTGCCATGGTTTGGGCTGTGCCATGGTTTGGGCTGTGCCATGGATGGGCTGTGCCATGGATGGGCTGTGCCATGGTTTGGACTGTGCCATGGTTTGGGCTGTGCCATGG
>VXAX01006443.1:148303-163722 GCA_013399835.1 Leptocoma aspasia
TTAGGTTTGGGTTTCGTTTAGGTTTTGGTTTGGGTTTGGGTTTGGTTTGGGTTTGGTTTCAATGCTGGGTTTGGTTTAGGTTTGGTTTCCATTTAGGTTTGGTTTCAATGCTGGCTTTGGTTCCCACCTGGGTTTCATTTCCGTGCTGGATCCGAGCATCCCTGAGATTTTGTGGGGCACGACCCAATCGATGACATTTGGTGTCTGTCCCTTGTTTTCCTGATCTGTCACGAAGATTTTTCTCCAGGGATTTCTGGACAGGGCTTTGGGAAGAGCTGCTGTCCCCGAGGGCTGGAGCCTGGGATGGTGTCCTGGTTTAGGGTAAATTTGGACAGATGGGCACTGGGATGTGCCCGTGGCACCCTGCCCTGCTCCTCCCAGCCCCACAGGCTCTGGGAGATGGGGCAGGTGGCCACGGAGGGGAAAGGGGCTGGAATGTTCCCCATTTCCCAACAGGAAGGGCAACTCAGGGAAATTCAGCCCCTGCTCCGCTGAATTATTCCATGGGCTGGTTTCTGCAGCCTGGGAGAACACAAACAGCACATTTACCCCTTTAAAGACATTAATAATTCCACAGGCTGGAGCCTGAAAGGTGTTTTTTTTATTCTAAGTGTTTGCAGAGTGAAATTAAACTGCTGTAAGCACCGAAGAAAGGTAATTTATTTTTGTTTCCATTTTCTCTTTCAACCATGGCATTAAATATTAACTGCAGCGTATTTTACCAAGCACATCAATTCATTTCCTGTGGGGGCAGGACCAGACAGCCTCCACAGGAGCTCTGATGGCCTCAGTGAAACCCTGCATTCATCAGAGCAGTGGGGCAGACCCTGAGCAGTGACCCCGGGTGGGGAGAACCCCCCAGCACCCGGATTTCCCCAGAGCTGCTCTCCTGCCTCCTCAAATCCTCCTTCCTCGGCTGCCTCCAGCCCCTCCTGAGGGCTGGGCTGCTGGAGCTGGGCTTTGAGTGTCCCTCTGGACACGAGGGGGACATGAGCTGCTCCTCTGCTCCTCGGGGCCAGCCCTGCATGGGAACCAACCCCACAAACCCCACAAACCCCCTGAGTCCTCTCCTCTGCCAGGGCAGAGCTCCTGGCTGAGCTCAGCCAAGCCAGGCTTTTCCCAGAGCCCAGACCTGCCCTGCTCCTGCTCTTGGGTTTAAAGCTGGGCAGGAGGAAACCTCGATCCTCACCCCCAGTGTCCCTTTGGGTGGCTTTGTGCCCCCTCAACAGGAATTCAGCTCTGGAGGGGCAATTTCTCTTCCCAAAGGACAGCACAGCCTCCAGTGGGGGTGCAGATGGGGAACAGGACAGAAATCTTCATTGTTTTCAGAACAAGCCACAGGAAAGCAAGAACCTGCTAATTCACAGAATTAATGAGGTTGGAAAAGGTCTCCAAGAGCATCAAATGAACCTCTGACCCATCCCCACCTTGTCACCAGCCCAGAGCACTGAGTGCCACAGCCAGTGCCCCATTCCTGTTCTCATCTAGATTTGTCTGTAACCATTCCCACACTTCCCAATCAATGCTGAAGATTGGGCTTGATGATCCCTGTGGATCCTTTCCAGCTCAGGATATTCTGTGATTCCCCTTGGCTCCAGCTGTGCTGTTTTCTTCCAGGCTAGATTGTTAAAAAAAAAGAGCAGTGTTCCATCTGTCAGGCTTTTTTTTCAACCTTCCTCAGGGCTGTAAAATCACAGAACAGTTTGGGTTGGAAGGGACCTTTGGGGTTCCTCTAATCCATGCCCCAAAATAGATCAAAACAGGGTGGAGGTTGGTTTTGCTTTCCCAGCAGAAATCCACGTGGCTTGTCTGTCATTAACTCATTCTTTAAACCACTTTTTTTTTCCCCTTGCAAAAAGCCCTGACTCAGAGTACTCTTGAACAGGACAACTTCCCTCGTTCAAAATAGCCACAGTTCTTTGACAAAAACCAACCCTCAAACCACTTCCTTCCCCGTGCAGTGAAAGCTCCTGAGCAGCGGTGGCAGGCAGCACTGGGGTGCTTGGGGACTGCTCCTGGCTGCAAACCCAGAACTGGCAGTGCTGAAGCCCCAAAAGCAGCTGGGAGAGGTGCTGTGGCCGTGCCAGCCTGGCCTCCCCCCCTGCAGCCCCCGCAGGTGTGGAAAATAAAGAGTGAGGCAGCTCCAGCTCCCTGGCCCAGCTGCAGTTTGTTCCTCTCTCTGCACTTCAGCCTGGGGGCAGCAGGAGCAGGCACTGCTCCCCCACACCCTGCCTTTATTGCCATTTATTTCTCCCCATTTGTGGATTTATTGATCCTTTGGCAGCAGCAGCTGCCATGGCACCAAACACCAGTGGTGCCAGTGCCCTCCCCTGGCTCATAAATACCAATTATGGCAGAGCAGCCCAGGGGTTTCCAGCTGGATAATCCCGTCCTGTTCCTCCTCTGTCTTCTCTCCTCAGGACATCCTTTGCTTTCTGATCAGGATTTACCTTTTTAAGCTCCTTTATTCCCATTTCACTCAGTCCCTGGGCAGGTGTGGGGCCATCCCATGGGAGCGCCCAGTGGAGCACGGGGAGGGAATCTGGGAGTGTGGGGAGGGGAACAGGGGTGGAAGTGGAGCTGAAACAGCAAAGCTGGCAAAAGCTTTTGGCAATTTTCAAGAAGAGGGAATTACCCAGAAACAGGGAATCCCAGACTGGTTTGGGTTGGGAGGGGAGTTAAAGATCCTCTCATCCCATGGCAGGGACACCTCCCACTGTCCCAGGCTGCCCCAAGCCCTGTCCAGCCTGGCCTTGGCCACCTCCAGTGACCCAGGGACAGCTTGGGAGCAGCTGCAGAGTGCCAGGAGCACAGGGAAAGGGCAGAAGGTGAATTTGGGGCTGGATCTGCAGCAGCCCCTGAGCACACAGGCAGAGCTTTGAGCTGATCCCAGGCTGAGCTCAGAGCCTAGCCCTGCCCAGGCAGGCCTGGCAGGCTCTGCAGAGCATCAGGGCATCCTCACAGCTCCCAGCCCTGCATCTCCCTGGGCTCCTGCTCAAACAATTCTGATGGGTCTCAGCTGGGTCTGCTCAGCGAGAGGCTGGGTGGAAATGCAATGAACAAATAGAGAGCTAAATAAATCAATAAACCAACAAATCCCTCGCAACAGGTGCAGCCCTTTCCCAAATTATTTTAGGATTATAGAATTATGGAGTCTCAGACTGGGTTGGGTTGGGTTGGGAGGGACCTTAAATCCCAGCCAGTGCCACCCCTGCCATGGCAGGGACAGCTCCCACTGTCCCAGGCTGCTCCCAGCCCCAGTGTCCAGCCTGGCCTTGGGCACTGCCAGGGATCCAGGGGCAGCCACAGCTGCTCTGGGAATTCCTGTGCCAGGGCCTCCTTTACTCCCCTTCCAGCTCTGCCCTGGCACTGGAGCCGTGTCACAGCTGTGGCCCTGGCCCTGTCCCCGTGGGCTACCAAAGGACAATTTTCAGTGAGAGATGATGTCCCCAGGTCCCTCAGCCACAGGAATATGCTGGCTGGGCAGATGTCCATCCTGCCCCAGCACGTGAGCCCAAAACACAGCAAAAATTCACACTGGTGTTGATCTCCATCAACAGCGTCCCCAGGAACATCCCCTGCACCTTTCCACCTCAAACCTCTGGGAAATTGCCTGATTTAAACCCAGCCACCTGAGCCATCCCGTGGAGTTTATTCCTCCTGGCCAGCAGCAAAGGCTGATGCTTCTAATTTTGCAAGATGCAGGATGGAGGAGGTGACAGAGGAGCCTGCAGGCACGGGAGTGGTTTAAAAGCTCTTCCAGAGCTGGGTTCTGGGGAGATTCATCGGGGCTTGCCGCACCAGGAGATTGTTTTTGTCCCTGAAAATCAGCAGCAGAGGGTTTGGTTCAGCAGGGTCTGTGTACAGCACTGGGGATGGAAAGCAGCAGAGGAAGTTGTTTAAAATAAATAAATAAAAAGAAAACACAAGATTTTCCCCCTGCTAGGGAGCCAGGTGTTGTTCTCCTGGATGTCCTGCCAAGATACACAAAATGTGACAGTCCCAGGAGTGCACAGCCCCAGCACCCTGAGCTCGGGGTGGCCTCGGTGTCACAGAGCAGGGGACACTCCTGGGCTGCTGGGGGTGACTTGGGGGTGTCACACCCCGGAGCTGGGGGCTCAGGTGGCACATCTGGGACTCAGGTGGCACATCTGGGACTCAGGTGGCACGTTTGGGGCTCAGGTGCCAGGAGTCAGCCCAGGAGAAGCCCCAGGGTGCCAGGGAGTGCCAGGGTCGTGTCCCTGTGCAGAGGGGACTGTCCTGCTGCTGCTGCTCCTGCTGGCTGAGCACAGGGCTGGGACAGCCCTGGGAGGAGCAGGAATTGAGTCTGGGGGCTCTGAGGTCCCGGTGGCACCCGTGGGACACCGGGAGAGCCGAGGTGCCCAGGCTTGTCTGTCTGTCCCCACACAGGAGGGAGCAGAGCTGGGCAGCACCAGGCCAGCCCAGTCAGGAGGGGACATCACCCCAGTTCCTGGCATGTCCTTGTGCCACCTGCCCTGAGCCTCTCTGCCTGCAAATCCACGCTCTGGGTTTGGCACAGACAGGAGCTGGAGGTCCCCAAGGGCAGGGGACAGTAGCAGTGGCACACGAGCCCCCCTGGCTCCTCTCAGTTTATTTCTGTTACTCAGTTTATTTAGTAGTTCCTACTCTGGAGTCTGTGTGCCAATTTTCCTCTGCAGGGCACAGATTTTCCAGCAGATTTTCCATTCCCAGCTCTTTCCTGGGGGCTCAGCACACGAGACCCAAGAGGTTAAAGCTGAATATGTTGAAAGAAAATGCAACATTCTCCCACAAAGCTGCTCTGAACAAGAGGCTTTGTAGAACCACAGGACTGGGGAATGAGGTTGGAAAAGGTTGGAAAAGACCTCCAGGATCATTGAGTCCAGCCTTGGAGGGAAAGGGGATGTGTTTTGCTGAGCTTGGTGACATGGACCAGTTGGAAAATCTGGCTGGGAGGGTCACTGAGCTCCAGAACAGGGTCCTGGGCCAGGTTCCAGAGGCTTTCCTGAGGCACAGCAGGAGGGGGAGCTGAGCCAGCTCTGGGAAGTCACCACCAGCCAGGAGAAGGCTGAACCTGCCCCAGGGTGATGGACACAGAGTGTCTGCCCAGGGCAGGGCCGTGGGGAGCTGCTGGAGAACCTGGAACATCTCCTGGAGAGCTGCTAGAGAACCTGGAACATCTCCTGGAGAGCTGCTGGAGAACCTGGAACATCCCCTGGAGAGCTGCTGGAGAACCTGGAACATCTCCTGGAGAGCCTGGAGCACTGGGACAGGCCCAGGCCCCGAGGAGCTGTGGCTGCCCCATCCCTGGGACTGTCCTGCGACACCCCAGTGTCCCCACAGTGTCCCCAGCTGAGGTGACAGCACCAGCCAAGGGTGAGCTCAGCCCCATCCCTCTGCAGCTGCCAAACCTGGACAGCCACGGAGATTAAATCCCTTCACAATTCCCTTCACAATTCCCTTCACAATGGACCAGCAGGGAAAAAACACCTCAGGGTCTGTGGCTGTCCCTGGATCCCTGGCAGTGCCCAAGGCCAGGCTGGACATGGGAGCAGCCTGGGACAGTGGGAGCTGTCCCTGCCATGGCAGGGGTGGAATGGGATGAGCTTTAAGGAGTGTTTTTCAGGGGAATGGAAATGATATAAATTAGAGATGTGAAGCAGCTCTTTGAGCAGGGAATTTGATGAATAACAGCTCCTTGGAGCAGTGGAACAGCAGGAATTCAGGGTAGAGGAAATTCTTTCCTGTGGAGGGGAGGTGCAGTGGGAGATGAAAACCAGGGAAAAACACACATAAAACATTCCCAGGCACAGGGGGGGATTTTGGGGTGTCTGTGAGGGCAGGAGTTGGGTCAGTGATCCCTGGGGGTCCCTTCCATCAGGACATCCCACGATCCTGTGATAAAACAGCCACAACATCCATCAGTGCAGGATGACCCCTCAAAACCTCGTCCTTTAATCCCTCCCACCGAGCCAGGCCTAGCCAAGGTGGGATTTAATTCATGGCTTTGCTCAGCCAGCCCTGGCAGCCCGGAATTCCTGAGCACTTCCCCCAGTTTTGGGGCACACGCCGTCCCAAATGAGCGGCGTCATCCCAGCTGGAGACGTGAGCACAAGCACATAAATATCCATTATTGCTCCGTGGCAAACTGAAATGTCTGCAGGAATATGCACGTGGCCTTCAGCAGGAGGAGCCCCCACCCTCTGAGGAGCACAGGAATTATTTGGGGCATGGCAGGAATGTCTCTCCCCTCATTCCACCTCCTTTATCCTTCTCCTGGTCTTTAGGATCCTTCAGACACGAGAGCTTGTGTTGGAAAGCAGAGGAATTTCCAGCACAGCAACAAGGGAAGGCACAGGATCAGCAGGCTGCTCTGTGGGGTCATGTTGCAAGAACACATTATAAGTTTCTCTGTGTGCAAGCCTACAAGAAGATTTTCCCATGGGAGAGCATCTTTTACTGTCTTTTTACTCTGTATAAGTTTCTGTAAACAAAATCTCTAGTGTGTAATTCAAAAACATTTTTAGATTTCTCTACCTGTCTCCTAATAATAAGAGAAAGAAGTAAAGAACTGTTACCTCTCTAATATTATAAACATTCTAGCATTCTTGTACAGAGCAATAAAGAAGTAAAGATCTGAGCTCTGTACCTGAACACATTATAGCCCAAATACTTCTAAACTATAGAGTCATTTTAATAAATCATATTAACCTTCTAAAATTATTGTCAAGAGTCCTTTGTTAATGAACGGACCACAACAATAGGGTCAGACCTGGAGGGCAGCTGGATCCCCACGGATTTGGGTTGTCAGGATCATTCCAGCATCTCCTCTGCTGCCAAACAAGGCCTGGCGAGAGCAGAGCATCCAGAATCCCATCACCTTTGGGCCTTCCAGCTCAGGAATTCCTGGCTCTGGGAACTCCCTGTGCCAGCCCAGGGCTGAGGGACAGTGACACCGTGTGGGACACTCCTGGGAATGTCCAACGGTGGTGGCAGGAGAGCTGATCCCACCCTGATGCCACACACGGAGGGGCTCCAGCTGCGAAGCAACACCGACACCCTAAAGCCCCTCACGTGGCCTTTGGGGACCCTCAGCAGAGCAGGGACCACCTGGGGCAGGTTTGGGGCACCCTGTGGGGCACGTTTGGGGACTGACATGGGGCAGGTTTGGGGACCCCAGTGGGGCAGGTTTGGGCACTCACATGGGGCAGGTTTGGGGCACCCTATGGGGCAGGTTTGGGGACCCCAGTGGGGTAGGTTTGGGCACTCACATGGGGCAGGTTTGGGGCACCCTATGGGGCAGGTTTGGGGACCCCAGTGGGGTAGGTTTGGGCACTCACATGGGGCAGGTTTGGGGCACCCTATGGGGCAGGTTTGGGGACCCCAGTGGGGTAGGTTTGGGCACTCACATGGGGCAGGTTTGGGGCACCCTATGGGGCAGGTTTGGGGACCCCAGTGGGGTAGGTTTGGGCACTCACATGGGGCAGGTTTGGGGCACCCTATGGGGCAGGTTTGGGGACCCCAGTGGGGTAGGTTTGGGCACTCACATGGGGCAGGTTTGGGGCACCCTATGGGGCAGGTTTGGGGACCCCAGTGGGGTAGGTTTGGGCACTCACATGGGGCAGGTTTGGGGCACCCTATGGGGCAGGTTTGGGGACCCCAGTGGGGTAGGTTTGGGCACTCACATGGGGCAGGTTTGGGGCACCCTATGGGGCAGGTTTGGGGACCCCAGTGGGGTAGGTTTGGGCACTCACATGGGGCAGGTTTGGGGCACCCTATGGGGCAGGTTTGGGGACTGACATTGGGCAAGTTTGGGGACTGACATGGGGCAGGTTTGGGGACTGACAGGGGCAGGTTTGGGGCACTCTGTGGGGCAGGGTTGGGGACTGATATGGGGCAGGTTTGGGGACTGACAAGGGGCAGGTTGGGGGCACTCTGTGGGGCAGGGTTAGGGACTGAAATGGGGCAGGTTTGGGGCACTCTGTGGGGCAGGTTTGGGGACCCACATGGGACAAGTTTGGGGACTGACAAGGGGCAGGTTTGGGGACTGACATGGGGCAGGTTTGGCCATCCAGGTGGCAGGGCCACCTTCCACAGCCCAGGGTGCACCAATTACATTTGCATTAATTACCCTGGAGGTTTTAGACAGAGAGAAGATGCAGAAAAGCAGAGTTAAATCATTCTCCTGTCGCACATCTGCCCAGGGGAGCAGGAGCATCCTGTTTGCCCTATTATGAGATAATAATGGCATTAAACAGGACATAATTATGGCCTGCGTAGTTATGGCCCTACACATTTATTTGGGGCATTAAATCTCTCTATTCAGACCACAGACTCAACCTGGCCTAAAAATCCCACTGAAATTAAGAAGTTTTCCCTTTAAGGAATGTCTGAGAGTTAATGAAACCCGCTGGTGACCAAACAAGCACAATTCCTGCTGGCATCTCAGTGCCAGGGCTGTGGCACTGTGGACATGGCTGGGACAAGGGGACACTTTGCACATGTGACAGAATCAGGGGATGGTTTGGGTGGGAGGGACCCCAAAGGTCCCCGTGCAGGTCCCTGCAGTCCCTCCCCTGCGATGGCATCTCTCAAATGTCGTTTGTGTCCTGCTCTGGCTTTTTTCAATAGAGGAGGAACACTTCCCTCCCTTCCTCCTCATTTATTACAGGCATTAAGTTAAACATGGTTTCCTCTTAAACTCGACCTAATCCAATTAATATTAATGCTGCCCTGAGCCAGGCTGATCTCATTAGTGTCGATATTTCATCTCTTTTCTGCCAGTTGTGCTGAAAATGAGCGTCCTGCCTCTTGGCGACTCTGGCAAGGAGGGACAGCGTTTTCTTCCCGTTGGGAATGTGGGCGGGATGGGGACAAGGAACGGGCTGGGCAGGGAGTGCCCCGCACCCGGCAGGAAAAGTGCCTGGAAAGGGACCTGGGGAAATTACGAGGAACCAGCGGGATAAAAAGTGCATCCTCCTCGGGGCATTCCCAGAGCTCCGTCCCCCGGCGGGAGGAGCCGCCTGGGGACACTGGTGGGACACTGATGGGATACTGATGGGACACTGATGGGATACTGATGGGACACTGATGGGATACTGATGGGACACTGATGGGACACTGGTGGGACACTGGTGGGACACTGATGGGATACTGATGGGACACTGGTGGGACACTGATGGGACACTGATGGGACACTGATGGGACACTGGTGGGACACTGGTGGGACACTGATGGGACACCAGCGCTGGTGGCCCTCCCGCAGCTCCTCCTGCTCCGGCAGGGATGCGCCGGGTATGGCTCATTAACGGGGACACGGCTCATTAACGGGGGGTATAGCTCATTAACGGGGGGTATAGCTCATTAACGGGGGGCATGGCTCATTAACAAAGCGCTCATTAACACGCCAAAAGTCAGGGATTCCGTTTATTCAGGGCTGCGAAGCCGTGGGGAGCCGAGCCCTGTGCTCACCGGGAATTAAACCCAGGAAATGCAGAATTCCTGCCGGCCTCTGTCCCGGGAGCGCCAGGGGCTCGGCAGGAGCTGCTCAAGGACTTTCAGCCCTGGTTGCTCTCATCTGCTTCCCTTCCCTTCCCTTGGAGCAGCTGCCGAAGTCAGGGACAGGGTTTGGAGCAGAATCACCCCAGATTTTGGTTGCAGCAATAGCAGGCAGTGAAACAGGATCTCTCCTGTTCAGAACAAAACTCCCTTTTAGTTTTGAGCCCAGCAGGAAATAATTGGGACCCATAGAATGTCATAAAATCATAGAATGGTGTGGGTTGGGAAGGACCTTAAAGGACAAGATGATCCTGTCCAAACCATTCCATAATTTACAAATAATCTCCTTTCATGTGCAGAGCCTGTGGAGATGATGCAATGAAAACCGCCCCGTTCCAGCCCCAGGGCTCAGTGCAAGATGTGTTCATCCTCATCCTCCTCCTCCCAAAGCACAAAATGAATCTTTCCTTGCCGTGACCTCCTGGTTTTAGGCCAGGCTGCTTTTGTTCACCTCTGCCCGCTCCCACCACATCCTGGCTGGTGCCCAGAGCAGCCCTGGCTCAGCAGAGACAGCTCCATCCGTGCTGGCAGGAGCCGCAGCTCCCACCTTGGCCCTGCTCAGCTCTGCAAACCCATTTTTTATTTTATTTAATTTTGTTTTTAATTAATGCCGTGTCGCAGCCCCCCAGAGCCGTCACCAGTGGGGCACACGTGGGACAGCCCCACCTGGGACAGGGGGAGTAATCAGGGTTTTGTTTGGGGCTTTTCATAAAACGGACCTCAAACCCACCCAGTGCCCCCCCTGCCATGTCAGGGACACCTCCCACTGTCCCAGGCTGCTCCCAGCCCCAGTGTCCAGCCTGGCCTTGGGCACTGCCAGGGATCCAGGGGCAGCCACAGCTGCTCTGGGCACCCTGTGCCAGGGCCTGCCCACCCTCCCTCGAACAATTCCTGCCCAATATCCCATCTCTCCCATCCCGAATGGATCCCTGCCCTGTCCCGGGGACAGCCCCAGGTGTCACTTGTGGAGCTTGCTCACGTCCCCGAGGTGCCAAAACAGAGCTGGCAGCGGTGGGATTCGAACCCACGCCCCCGCAGAGACTGGAGCCTTAATCCAGCGCCTTAGACCGCTCGGCCACACTACCGTGGCAGGGGGCTCCCCGGGAGTGGCACTGGAGCCGGGATCCGCCCCGGGCTCGCAGAGCCCGGCCCTTCCTCGCCCGCCTTCTCCTGCCGCAGATCCTTCGGGGGCTCCTGCGTTCTCAGCGTCTCGGGCAGGATGGAGCCCTCCCAAAGCTGCCCTTCCTTCCTTCCTTCCTTCCAGTGTGGGATTGCTGCTCTGCCACCCCTTCCCTTCCCTTCCCTTCCCTTCCCTTCCCTTCCCTTCCCCCTGGATCAGACCCGCTCTCCCAGCTCCCCCAGCTCCCTCACCCCTCTGGCTCTCTCCCCACACCCGAGGACAGCCCCTCCATCCCGTCGGGAACGAGACCCAAACCCGATGTTGGTGTTGGATTTGTGCCCTTCCCCCCGTGCCCGTGTCCCAGTGATGCAGAGGGACGGGGGCTGAGGTGACAGTGACAGTGTGTGGCAGTGGCTGTGTGGCCCACAGAGATCCCAGGCTGCCACTCTGGGATCAGGGAAGGTGCCAAAATCTGCAGGAAACCTCCTGCCAAGCGCCGGGAGCCAGAGCCAGGGAAGTTCTGGAGTTACATAAATATTTTTCTTCCCCGGTTAAACACAGCCACTTTCTCCTTCCTCAGCACGGCGATAAAAGCAAATTTCAATAAACAGGGCTTCCAAGGGATGTTTGCATCTGGCTCCTCTTCCAGCCTCCTTCATTCACTGCAACAGCTCCTGGCTGCAGGAGAGACCCCCCAGCTCCCTCTGGAAACTTCTCCCAAACCCTCCCACTCCCAGCCACGTTCTGGTTTAAGCTATAAAAATAACCATTGATAAAAAGGGAGATGTCTGTAATTCCTTGCTCCGTGGGTTTTTTGATCCACGTTGCTCCAATCCTAGGAATCCCTAGACCCAAACCCCAGGATGGATCCCTGAGAGGGATCCCCTGCAGAGATGATGAAACTCCAGGAGTAAATTGGTTATTTGAGGATAATAATTGGATTTTCATTAAGGGGACACTCACAAACTGCTGCAGACTTCTGGAAGTTGATTTATTTCCAGCCAGCAGCTGCCAAATCATTCCCAAATAAATTGCAGCCCCACAGAAGTTTTTCAGCTCCATTTGGGATCCCGTGGGTCTGGGAACCCTGATCTGCCCCAGGAGAGCTGGGAAGGTGCAGGACTGGAGGCATTCTGCACCTCACTGTGTGGCAGGGGCTGGGAAACCTTCCCAATAAACGTCCTGCAGGGCTGGGGAGCTTTGGAATTAAACCCCAAACCACTGCAATAAATCCAATGGGATTATTTCAATTAGAAAGAAGTGATTATTTTCTTACTAGGGCATTTAAGCAGCCCCTACTAAAAGATTAGATGATATTGAGCCTTTGTAGGGCTCTCAAAAACACTGTTTTGGAATGTCCCTGGTTAAAATTATTGCTGTTCAATTACTTCTGCCTAAAAATTACATTATTAAAATTGGACATCCCTGTCCAAATCTGGGACAGCAGCTTTGAGAAGTCCTGAGACCTCCCAGGGATCACCCATGGCCACAGAAAACCCACCTGGGTTTGTAGAAAATGTTGTTATTCCCCTGAAACAGAAGAAAAATCCTTTCAATATTCCCTGATCTGCTCATCCTTGTGTTCTCCAGCAGCCCAGCCCAGGGCCAGGAGCTGCCAAGAGCAGATAATTCCCATTTCCATAGATCAGGAGATGAATCATTCCAGGTATTTTTAGCAGGTCATTAAGGGCTGGCAGGGATATTTGCAAACTGACTTGTGAGGGTCTGCATTGGTGTGAGCACAACAGAGAGAAAACATCAGCTGGGAGTCAGAACAGAGGGAATGGGAGGACTGGGAATTGCGTCTCCAAGTCTGAAAATGGCAGGGAGGGATGGGGGTAAATGGGGTTTGTGGGAGCCTGAGCCTCACTCCACTGAAAGGTGGGAATAAAAATGCTGGGACAGGGATTTGTTCCCACCCCCTGGATATTTACACACCTGGGGAGGGATGCTGCAGGCACTGGGAACAGCTGGGACCCGTGGGATTGGAGGGACATTGGGTGCTGCCCAGGACACCGTGCCACCCCCAGGGCCACCCCGGCAGCCGGAAGGTGGCCCTGGATCTGGGGTCTCTTCAGGAGCTGCTGTGGCTGGAGGGAAAAACCATCAGGAAAACGGGAAGAGGCACAGGCTGCACCCAGGGGCTCTCACCTTGGAGGGACACAAGGGATGACAGCAAAGCCCTGCCTGTGCCCATCCCGAGCTCCGAGGCACAGCTGCAGAAGGACATCCCCTCCCAGCCCGGGCTCGGCTCTGGCAGCAGCCCTGGAAGGGTAAATCCAGCTCCAGCTTCATCACTCCCTCAGCAAATTAAGGGCTCTGGTTGGAGCCTCAAAGGCAGGAAGGCTCTGCAGCAGCCAGGAAAGGGAGCCCAGGGAAGGGCAGGAGATGGAGTTAATGCCTTCTCTGAGGGGGCAATTTGGTGTCAGACAGGAACAAGGTGATAAAACATGACTCAGGGTGCCTGAATCCCCGAGAGGCAGAGCTGCTGCTATCGTCGTGGTCCATGCATTGAAGAAAAGACTCTTCACGACAATTTCAGAAGGCTAATATGATTTNCAAAACAGAGCTGGCAGCGGTGGGATTCGAACCCACGCCCCCGCAGAGACTGGAGCCTTAATCCAGCGCCTTAGACCGCTCGGCCACACTACCCTGGCAGGGGGCTCCCCGGGAGTGGCACTGGAGCCGGGATCCGCCCCGGGCTCGCAGAGCCCGGCCCTTCCTCGCCCGCCTTCTCCTGCCGCAGATCCTTCGGGGGCTCCTGCGTTCTCAGCGTCTCGGGCAGGATGGAGCCCTCCCAAAGCTGCCCTTCCTTCCTTCCTTCCTTCCAGTGTGGGATTGCTGCTCTGCCACCCCTTCCCTTCCCTTCCCTTCCCTTCCCTTCCCTTTGGATCAGACCCGCTCTCCCAGCTCCCCCAGCTCCCTCACCCCTCTGGCTCTCTCCCCACACCCGAGGACAGCCCCTCCATCCCGTCGGGAACGAGACCCAAACCCGATGTTGGTGTTGGATTTGTGCCCTTCCCCCCGTGCCCGTGTCCCAGTGATGCAGAGGGACGGGGGCTGAGGTGACAGTGACAGTGTGTGGCAGTGGCTGTGTGGCCCACAGAGATCCCAGGCTGCCACTCTGGGATCAGGGAAGGTGCCAAAATCTGCAGGAAACCTCCTGCCAAGCGCCGGGAGCCAGAGCCAGGGAAGTTCTGGAGTTACATAAATATTTTTCTTCCCCGGTTAAACACAGCCACTTTCTCCTTCCTCAGCACGGCGATAAAAGCTAATTTCAATAAACAGGGCTTCCAAGGGATGTTTGCATCTGGCTCCTCTTCCAGCCTCCTTCATTCACTGCAACAGCTCCTGGCTGCAGGAGAGACCCCCCAGCTCCCTCTGGAAACTTCTCCCAAACCCTCCCACTCCCAGCCACGTTCTGGTTTAAGCTATAAAAATAACCATTGATAAAAAGGGAGATGTCTGTAATTCCTTGCTCCGTGGGTTTTTTGATCCACGTTGCTCCAATCCTAGGAATCCCTAGACCCAAACCCCAGGATGGATCCCTGAGAGGGATCCCCTGCAGAGATGATGAAACTCCAGGAGTAAATTGGTTATTTGAGGATAATAATTGGATTTTCATTAAGGGGACACTCACAAACTGCTGCAGACTTCTGGAAGTTGATTTATTTCCAGCCAGCAGCTGCCAAATCATTCCCAAATAAATTGCAGCCCCACAGAAGTTTTTCAGCTCCATTTGGGATCCCGTGGGTCTGGGAACCCTGATCTGCCCCAGGAGAGCTGGGAAGGTGCAGGACTGGAGGCATTCTGCACCTCACTGTGTGGCAGGGGCTGGGAAACCTTCCCAATAAACGTCCTGCAGGGCTGGGGAGCTTTGGAATTAAACCCCAAACCACTGCAATAAATCCAATGGGATTATTTCAATTAGAAAGAAGTGATTATTTTCTTACTAGGGCATTTAAGCAGCCCCTACTAAAAGATTAGATGATATTGAGCCTTTGTAGGGCTCTCAAAAACACTGTTTTGGAATGTCCCTGGTTAAAATTATTGCTGTTCAATTACTTCTGCCTAAAAATTACATTATTAAAATTGGACATCCCTGTCCAAATCTGGGACAGCAGCTTTGAGAAGTCCTGAGACCTCCCAGGGATCACCCATGGCCACAGAAAACCCACCTGGGTTTGTAGAAAATGTTGTTATTCCCCTGAAACAGAAGAAAAATCCTTTCAATATTCCCTGATCTGCTCATCCTTGTGTTCTCCAGCAGCCCAGCCCAGGGCCAGGAGCTGCCAAGAGCAGATAATTCCCATTTCCATAGATCAGGAGATGAATCATTCCAGGTATTTTTAGCAGGTCATTAAGGGCTGGCAGGGATATTTGCAAACTGACTTGTGAGGGTCTGCATTGGTGTGAGCACAACAGAGAGAAAACATCAGCTGGGAGTCAGAACAGAGGGAATGGGAGGACTGGGAATTGCGTCTCCAAGTCTGAAAATGGCAGGGAGGGATGGGGGTAAATGGGGTTTGTGGGAGCCTGAGCCTCACTCCACTGAAAGGTGGGAATAAAAATGCTGGGACAGGGATTTGTTCCCACCCCCTGGATATTTACACACCTGGGGAGGGATGCTGCAGGCACTGGGAACAGCTGGGACCCGTGGGATTGGAGGGACATTGGGTGCTGCCCAGGACACCGTGCCACCCCCAGGGGCAACCCCGCACCCCGGAGGGGGCCCCGGGGG
>VXAX01006444.1:0-95576 GCA_013399835.1 Leptocoma aspasia
CCCTCCCTTAAACACAGGCAAAGCAGGGTTGGGGGGCGGGAGGGCGGGGATCCTCTCTGGACTGGTATTGTGCCTTAGTCCTGGGCGGGGAGGGAAGAGGAGGAAAATACTGGCACCCCTTCTCTCCTACGCCGCCTTGAAATAGATTTGAGGAGCTGCCTTTGTTCCCCCCCTCCCCCCTTTCCTGCTGGTCATTTGGCATCTTCCAGACCATGTCCACTGGGTCCCTCAGTGATGTGGAAGATCTGCAGGAGGTGGAGATGCTGGAGTGCGATGGCCTGAAAATGGATACTAACAAAGAGTTTGGGGCGTCCACCGAGAGCAACGAGGAGGGATCCAATGGCGAGAATGGCTCCCCTCAGAAGGGGAGAGGGGCCTCGGGCAAGAGGAAAAAAGCTCCCCCCAAGAAGAGCCCTTTAAATGGAGTGAGCCAGGAGGGAAAGCAGGTACAGAGAAATGCTGCCAACGCCAGGGAGAGGGCAAGGATGAGGGTCCTTAGCAAAGCCTTCTCCAGGCTTAAGACCACCCTACCCTGGGTGCCCCCAGACACCAAACTTTCCAAACTGGACACCTTGAGGTTGGCCTCCAGCTACATTGCTCACCTGAGGCAGATCCTGGCTAATGACAAGTATGAGAACGGCTACATCCACCCAGTCAACTTGGTAAGTCAGAGGCCGCCGAGGACAGGCGCTCCGTGCGTGTGCATGGGGAGAGGTGGGCGAGGAGCTGGCACGGGGCATGTGCGGTGACAAAACTTTGCTGTGCTTCTCACAGAGAGGCTGGTGCCAGTGGGGTGGAAAGCGGTACTGTACAAGGGGACAAGCTCCCAGCTACCCTGCTGCCCTGTGCCCTGAGCACCAAGCCTCCTAGGCCCCCTCTGCTGTTCCTAGCAATCCCTTCCAGGAGACAGGCAGCCACGCTGGCCACAAATAAGCAGGGGCCGGCTTTACTCTCTACTGCCGCAGAAATTATTCAGAAACCACAGAGGGTTGATGGCAGTTTTCTACCTGCAAGTGGGCAGGTATAGGAATTTGGGTAGAAAAGGGTGTGTTTGAGGAAGGACCCAGGATTTATTCTTATCCTGTGTCTCTACCCCAGTGTTTCCTGACACAATACTGTCCCCAAGCCCTAGCTTTTAAAGATAGAACTCTTGGGGTTCTGTGCTCAACCGCTCAGGTTTGGTGAGTCCGGGAAATTTCTCCTATACCTGTAAACTGGCACAGGAGAAATAAGTACCAATGCAGAGGAGGAGGAGGTGTCTGCCCCAGGCACACTCCACAATGCCTCTCCCTGGGCTATGTGGTGTCCCTCCTTCTGCTCCCACCACAAAAAGTTTTCCTGAGCAACCCTGGATTTCCCGACCATACCCAGCCACCAGAAATATCCATTTTCCAGCTCTAAAAATATATACAAATTATGTAAACCTGGGGCAAGCGGAATCTGCCTGGGATCTTTTTAGACATACAGCCTTTACACTGCCCACAAGTGCAGACCCTGAGTCATAAATGGATCACGGAGGAGAGCTGGGGACGTTTCACTGAGGTCAGGCTCTGCCTTTTGAGCTCTGGGGGAAAGTACATTACCCGCTGTGTCAGCTGCTCAGGGCCTGGGACATAATTTTTGATTAAAAACAAAATCCTCAGCGCAACAACATAGGAAAAAAAACCCAAAAGCAGCACCCAATATAGATATAACTTCCCTCCTCTTCCGCACAGAGGCACACCAAAATGTGCTCCCCGAGCCGCGGGAGTCCAGGGAGAGCGGCCGGGAAGCTGCCGGGGCCCCAGGCTGCTCCTGCGCCCGGGGTAGCGCGGCGAGGCGTGAGGCGGCTCCCGCGGGTCGGAGCCCCCACGCCGGTCACGACCAAACGCGAGGGGTGCCCGCGGCGATTATGCCGGGGGCATGGGAATGTGCCGGAGCCAGGCGGCTCCTTTCTCCCTCCCTTCTGCCGCGTATCAGACGGGCTTCGCCGTCCCGAGGACGCCCGGCGGGCACCGCCGGGGCTGTGAGGCGAAGCGGCATCAGCCGCCGGGGAAAGGCAAAAGGGTCCTTGCCGAAGCCAGCGGCAATTGCCCCGGCCTGAGCCCCGCTGAGCGCTGCCCGAAGTGGACTCAGGTGGGGAATTCTGGGCTCGGCCCCCCGGACGCTTCCGAGCCGGACCCGCTGGCGATATGAGCGTTGCAATGTGCATTTCTCCATATGTAACCCCCTTCCCACTCGTGTCTTTTCCTGGCTACAGACTTGGCCTTTTATGGTAGCCGGCAAACCCGAGAGTGACCTGAAAGAAGTGGTGAACACAAACCGCTTGTGCGGCCCGACGGCATCCTGAGCCCCGCGGCCGGGCCAGCAGCGTCCGTCCCGGCGCGGCCGTAGAGGGGACGGCGGGGCGGGCAGGGCCCCGCCGCTGCCCCGGGCCCCGGGCAGAGCCACGGGGAGAGCCGCTCTCCCGGCGCAGAGGAGACCAAATATGCCCTAGCAAAGACTCCATCCACCCCGAGAGATCCTGACTCTATTTAACTTTATTAAATACGTGTACAGTCGAGTGTCCTGCAACCACAGCCTTGCTGGTTCAAGAGCTACTAGAGAAAAGACAGAGATCAAACAAAAACTACCCCGCGTGTATCTTTTGTCTGAGACCTGTGAAATATGTAGATGCCTAGAAAAACTGACTTTGACAGTCATCTCTATGAAGTAATTCACCCTAAAGATATATAGATATATTTTCTTCAAGCAGATTCTGCTCTATTTCTGTGAATAAACCTTCCTTTCTACTGAACACGGAGCGGTGTTTAGTGTTCGTTTGAGACTGTCGGGCTCGGCGGGGGAAGGACGGAGCCTCCGCCGGCTCCGCTGCTCCACGAAGCGGCCGCGCTGCGGGGATCCCGCCTCTCCGCCCCGGGCCACAGGAGGTCTGCTTCCCCCGAGCTAAAGACCTGGAGCACAGCCCTGGGGGAGGGGGTGACTGGGTCCGCAGCTCGCCGCGGGAGCCCGGCCCGGCTCCGCAGCTCGGCGCCCGGGCGCTGCGGGAGCCGCCCCCGCCGCTCCGGCCGGTCCGCTCCGCGGGGACAGGAACAGTGATCTATTGATGAAGTACAATCGGTCCTCAGCGCCGGGAATTTTTAACTTTAACATCTCCTCTCTATCGATCAGCGCGCCCGTGGGAGATGAGGCTTAGATAAACAGGAGTGCGGGGCGCTCCCCCTGCACCGGCAGCGGCCGCCGGCAGCTGATGCGCCAGATCCCACCGCGCTGTTTAATGTTTCAGGGTTATGACCGCACTGTTTACAAGATGTCTTCTGTTATTTATACTGTTATTATTAGCACAGGGGCTTTAAATTTCCGCCTCACTTGCTCTTTCAATACCAACCCTCGGTTCCGTTTGATACCTGGGTACTTTCTTGCCGAAAGCAGGAGAGGGGCAGCAGGGGGCTGCAGGGCAGTGCCCCGGCCCAAGCCCTCTGTCCCCGCTAGTTGCGGCGGCCGGCGGCAGGGCTCGGGGCACGGTCACAAGCAGCGCGGGGGCCACAGACCCTCCCGGGGGCTCCGTCCCCTGGGTCTACCCCACAGGCCGGTGTTGAACTGCCTCGGGCATCCGTGCAGCTTGGATTGTGTCAATTCTCATCCCCCACTTTCCCCGGAGATAACTGGACGAGGTGGCGCGTCCTCCAGGCGACCCAAATTCACCAGTCGGGTTCATGCGTGGGCTAGGTTAGCTTTAATTAAAGCAACTCGCTGTGAACCGAGGGCTGTGCAAACATCTCGGCCCTCATTATGAAAAGGGCCAGGACCTGCTGTATCATCCTAATGGTTGTGAAGGGGAGAGCTGTTTAATTTCACTTTTGCACAGCTTTATCTCCGTGCCACACGATTGAGAGCAGACCTCCGTGCCTGGCCTAACCACACGCAACCTCACAGCTGTGGACAGGACTGCCCAGGTGAGACGCACCTACACACAGGGCCTTGACTGACTTTGCCACACACACAGACCCTGAACAGCCACAGCTTTTGCTGAAGAGACGAGCGTCTCTGGTAACCACAGCTGAACAGGCTGATTTGCTGATTTCTTTGCCACAGGCACTGGGAAATTCAGTGGGAATTGCTGGTCTGCTAAGGGAGACAGCATAGAGGCCCCCAGCCTTAAGCTGAGTGCAGGTGATGATACAGCAAACGTACATTTTAACCTCTAAATTTACCCACTGAATTGATACTAACCATTGGATTTAACAACTCAAAATCTCAACTTCAATCCATACTAACTAATGCCTGGTCAAGACTCATAGCAAGGTGCTGATTTCCTTCTAGAATGCAGAAATTGATACGTATCTGAGATATGCATAAAATTGAGTTAAATTCTGAATATTCTAACACACGCTTCTTTGCCACCCTGTCTTGCAATTCTTGCTAACTGCACTCAGCATCTTCCCAGCTAATTAACCATGTACAGTGTTCATTCGCCACCTGAAATAGAACATTGAAGAAAAGGAAGGGAGGAATATAATGGTACCCATGAAAAGTGAGGAACACAGCGGTAACCACGTGCCCAAATCTGCAGGAACAGTAAGTGCTGAAGATGCTTACTGGGTACACACCAGCAGTAGACACCGTTGCTTCTTGTACTCCTGTTCTCTTTATCTAGCAGTCTACATTGCAAGTCTTTTGGGGACTAAACTATTCCTTGAGCATCGTGCACCTTCCTCAGCCCTTGCCTCTGAGCAACAGTTCAGCAACAAAGAAACAAAAAGCAACAAGAAATGAACAAAAGCAACCAGCAGTACACAGAGAGGTAAATAATAACTTTACTCTCACTGTAAAACAATTAGTGGCTTTATCTCAGTTTTGAAGACAATGAGCATATTTTCCGGAGGCATTTATGTGGCTGGGAACTCCTGGTCCGCTGACCTCTTGTGTTAAGAGCACAGACCCGACAGTAATGGCACAGTGCTGGCAGCTGGCTTCAACAACCCAAGTTTCTTAGATGAATTAAGAGTTCTACTACGCACTTCAGGAGAACAATGAATGAAATTATTCCACTCTGCTGCTGAGTGCAATTTTACCGCAAAATATTTGCAAACAGAAATTGTATGTTTAGTCTGACTGAAGCAATTTATACTTTTGAAAGGAACTCGCAAATGTGCTAAGGGAAAAGAGGGAACAGGTTTAAATATTGATGTCAGTGACTTTAAAGAAAATATTTTGTTTGCTTTCTTACTTTTTTGTACAAAGTGATGCATTTTATAATTTACCAAAATATACTTATACCCCTTTTTCATGTGGGAAAAAAGTTGACTTGGTTTATCTTTTTGTATCTACATGGATGTAGATGCAGCTGTGTGAGTGTCTGTATACATTCCCTCCTAGTAATGTTTGAACTCATTGCCTGATTTCAGCTAGATTTGACAGAGGTCTCAAAGATAACTAAGTTACTATAATTTTTAATATTTCTCTGTGTGTGTGAAAATAGGCAGCTGAGTAAAAAATAGGTCTATAAATTTCGCAACTGAAGAAAGGGTTTCAACATGAGCTCAGCCTTTACTGGATACAAGAGCATATAGAGCAGAGCGTCAGCTGTAGATGAAGCCCCAAATGCTGCTTCAGTCACAGGATACAAGTTCATAGAAAACTTACTTATGGACCTACATGTTTTAAGATAAGAACTCTATAAAAGCAGTTTAGTTCCATTTGATTTTAATACTAGTATTTTTTTGTTTGTTTGTTTGCTTCTTTGTAAAGAAACCAGTTTCAACCCTGCTAATTCATGACCATTTTTCAATTCAGCTGGAGACTCGCAAATCCTTTATTCGCAGTGCTGACTCAGTGCTCAGGCTCCCGGGTTTGGTGCTGACATTGTGCTCCTTTGCAGAAGCTTTCACAGTCTGTAAGGTCTTACAGAAAATACCTTTTAGGCTTACCTTGTCCTCTCACTGGGATGGAAATCTGCCAGCCTGAAGCATCAGCATAGCAAGAAACCCACTTTGCAGACACCTGCAAAATGCCATGCTGCTCTGGGCACTGACTGGGGCAGAGAGGCCACAGTGCTGGTCATGCCCTCAAATGTCAAGGTGCATAGGAGAACATGTGCAAGATATCCTACTCTTTAAAGGCACTCCGAGGTCAAAATTCTCAGCTCACCTCAGAAAATAAAAGACACAAATTCTGTGTGGTTTCTTTTGTAGGGAAGCTGGTTTGAATCCTGGACATAATGATAAGATCACAAGCACAGTTTTGCTTGACATATTTGTATTTGTAACACCTTAGTTGTGTCTGTGAAAAAAACTTGCTTCCTATTAACAAATCACATATATTTTTCAAAAGGCAATTCTTGCCAAAACCCTGTTGTCATTTTGTCTCATTGTTATTTTTAGTAAAAAAAATTTAAAATATGCAAAATACATTAGCTAATTGCAGATCATAAACTTTCTAAAAGAGAACAAAACTTGCACTGGTGTACAAGTGGAGGGTATAATCTGATAAAATTGCCAGATATTTTAATTTTTGTCTGGATAGCTGAATGCAGATTAGCACTCACATTCTCCCAAAAGGGATAGGATTACAAAAGAAATTTCAATTATGTTGATACAAATTTTAATTTCAATGAAATTGAAATTTGTAGCAGCAAACAACCAAGCATTCTGTAATTGCCATGTATATACACACCTGGAAAATCTTCCATACAGAATTTCTCCCAACAGTCAGATTCAAATGGTTTGTGTTCATTGCTGGCCCATGTAGCACTGACTATTCCCATATTAAGGCTGTGCTATCAAATGCAGGCCCACAGGGTAAATGCCATCTTGTGCTCACTGTTCAGCAACAGATTGCTTCACGCTCTTCAGCCCAGCAGAGTTCATGGATGGGAAGTGGTACAACCCGTAATAATGGCACTTTTGTGTCGCCAGTGCTGCAAAGCTATCGATGTGTTATGGCTTGGGGAATTTCTGCAACTCTGAGATGCCATAGGTCTGACCTAAAAGTTATGCTCCAGGAAAGATGGGGAAAAGCCACATTTTACATCTGAGAGGACTGTTGCCAGCAGACTGCAAAACCAGCAAAGTTCTGCAAGTAACTGGTTTCACTTCAGACACTGGTGTCTCCGAGTATAAAACTGACTTTGAGTAGGTCCAGGCATGCAAGTCATCCCATTTCCCAAATGCGGCATGAACGTACCCTAGGGTCACAACAGTCCAGGGATGACGCATTTTCTTGCCTTAGGGTTTTGCCCTTAAACCGAAACTTGTAAACAGATGAAACGCGTTTTTAAGCCAACGCGCATGCGTGCGCTCAGTTACACCATCCTCAAAACCTCCTTGCAAGGAAAAAAAAGATCATAACCAAAGCAAGAAAATAAAACCCTGTGCAAATCCTTCTTTCACTTTAAATTTTAAGAGGTCCTTCTCCTTGAGCAAAGAAAAAACCTTATTTAGACCTCAGGCTGTTATGTAAATTATTAGACCATATCCAACTGCAAATATGGATTATCTACAGTCTTGAGTTTTCTCTTGGTTGTTTACAAGTTGTTTAAGAAACAAGGATCAGAAACACTAGGGAAAGAAAACAAGGGTACAGCTACACAGCCAAGAGACAAGAAGAAAGAGAGAAGAAGGCATAGAATAATTCCTCTTTCTCTGATTACTACAGCTCAGTCTTTGCAGCAGGATGGGTTCGGGAAGGGAGGAACTATCAGCAGCTCCATCACAGACGGGTGGAGCCAGACCACCGGGGAGATGGAAACCAGGAGGTTGAGAGCTGCAGCTGCCTTTTCCTGGGAGGAACATCTGTGAAAGCCTGCACGGCAGCAGCAGGGGAGGAGGAGTGGGCACAGGCAGAGAGCATTCCCAGCGATGCGCTCACACAGATAACTGTCCCTGGATGGTTTCCCAGGCTGCTGCAGCAGCACTTCCCTCCCCTGTCAGGGAAGAGGCAAAGACCATCGTGTGGGACACGCAATCAAAGTGCTAGCACGGCCTCTTGCTGCAGCATCCTGTTTCCTGTGATGCTTTTTGATGGCCGAGGTGACCAGAATGGGAACAGTTCTTCCTCGCTGATAACATGTTGTTTTTTTCTTACATAGGGACTTTTACACTCTTGGCATCTGAGAGTCAATACACAAAGTACCCAGAAGACAGGAGTCATCTTGCAGCACTTGGCCGTCCCTTCATGACCAAATGTTTTTCTACAGGAGGCTGCTATCATTATACAGATGGGAAGAAAAAGAGATGACAAATGACTGGCTGAAGGTTCACACCGAAGTTTGGAATAGGCTTGCACCAGCTTTTCTGGTGCACAAACCAGTGGGCTGTTCTCCTAGGCACACTGAAATGACCAGGGATGTTTGCTCTTTGAACTCAGTACAAAGATAGGAATCAGTAAGGTGTGGGGAGTGATCCTCTCAGGTTGGATATCTATATCTACATCTACACTTACTAGAATAGATAAACCAGGCTATGGACCATGCTCAGCCTCCAACAGTCAGTGCCGTGGCTGGGGACACATCCACACAGACCTGAGTTTTATTCTACTTACCAAAGGTTGAGAACAGTTCCTGACATATGCTACTCCAAAACCATGCTTGGATACTTTCTGGGAAAAAGTCATACAGGCCAAAGGCATAGCAAGGATCTTGCTAAAACCCAAGCACAAAGAAAGATAAGCCTCAGCCTTGTTTTATTTATCAGTGTGACTGCTGCCTTAGAAGCTACAGCAATTGAGATACTTGATGCCTTTGTCTCACCTCAGTCTCATGCTCTTCTCACTTGTTTTCTAGATCAAACTGCTTTCTTCTTCTATGGGCCAAAAATTCTTCATATGGACCCTCTTTACTATTTGTATCTCATAACTAATATATATGAAGACAAAAGGTCACTAGGAGCAAGAGGCCAAGTTCAAGAACAAACGTAACATGAGATTTAAACAATATTATACCCTAAATTATGACACTGAAAACCTCTGTTAATTTGTTACCTAACTCTGCAGTACCTTTTCTACCCGAGTTGTGATTTGCCTGACACCAACATTTCATATACGCCCTCATAGTGTCTCTTTCTCACCATTGCCAATTAGCATCAAGTTAACTTCATCCCAAGATCTGGAATTGAGATATTCCTCTACTTAAATCCATGGGAAGAATTCAGACAGCAGAAGTAGGTGCTGTCTGTACATGCTTAACATCGTTCTGCTGGGGTAGGAAGCAAGCTGGACAGGGGAAGCAGAGGCCAGCACCCTCAGTTTGGCTACAGATACACACAGCACTGTAGGGAAGCTGCTGAGGAACCAATGTTACTATCTTCCCCCAAATTTTTCTTCCTCATTTCCCTCACACTCAGTCTTCTGATTCTACTTTCACCCTGTTTCTCTCTTACTGCCAATAGAAGTCAGCGTGCACAATCTGTAAATACCATTCAGTCACAGAGGCTGAAACTACAGATATGTATTAAATTATTGTAAAGTTTACTAAAGAGAAGTCTCATTCTGATAGTTTGACTTTTATGTTGAGGTATTTCACTGCCATTTTCTTAATATGCTTATTTTATATTAAATAATATACCTAGCAATATATATTATGCAATATACAGATATACACACTATCCAATATATAAATACCCTATATAAAAATGTGACATAAATATTTACATACTGTGTAGTAACTATATTTTTCTATAAACAAACATATAAAATGATACGTCTTATGAAATTAAACAACCTTTGAATACTGTGGAGCTGGTATAAGTGGCACTTAAAGCAGGGAGGTAACTGTTCAACAGAGCTGGCATGAGTTATCATACTGTACATCATCAGAGAGGTGTGAGAAGGCACAGCTGAGTTTACTGTTTCACCTGATAAATTAAGCCCTGGAGCAAAGGATTCCCTCCCTGACTGACTTCTTGCTCATTCCCTGATGGCTGCCAGCCTGGGAGATCTCTCATAATTAACCTGCAGTATCAAGTTTGCAGCTGATGACCATTTCACACAAGGGCATTTCCATGGAACATCCATTGCACTGTTTGTTCCTGGGTACTTCCTCTTAAAACATGAATACTTTAATGCAGTCTTCCACTCAGACACCACAGTATTTACAACATAGCTGCATAAAACACTCCAGCCAGCCTTGGAGACTGGGCTGCCTCAGAGGATCATCCAGCTTTCTTCTCTCCCCCCTACACTTTCCCATAGTCTACCTTGCACAGGATCTTATCTGATTGAAAGTTAATCCTGTAAAAATAGAAAAATCCAGATAACCAAGCATTTGCTTCAGTTTGAAGAGTGATTTCCTTTTACAGAAACCTGCAGCTACAGCTGAATAACAACATAAAGAAATTGCATGTTCATTCAGTCTCACTGCTGTAATTACTGAATAAAAAACATGTGCAGTGTCCTAATGTTCAGTTACCTTGTTTTTACTGCACTCTTACTGATAGCCCCAAGCAGCCCACGATTCCATGCTGCAGAATATCCAAGCACAGGAAACACCCTCCCCACATCTCCATCTCCTCTTTATTTCCCAAACAAAGGATTGCAAAATAAAGGCACAGGAGAATGAAATCATGTAGTAAGGAGGTGACAGTATCAGAAATGGCTTCTGTGCCTTCTCTGTCTGATGTCATACAGCATCTGGTAAGTTAGAACCTCATGAAGATCCAGATCCTTGGCATCTCAGTCATACTAGTGGAGGAAGCCATGGAGCCAAGTTAGAGTTGCATGGAGGAATGGAGACCAGGAAGAGAAGGCAAGGAGAGGACAATCAGTTTTGTAAACAATAGAGGTATAGAATAAAATTGCAGCACAACTGATATAAACTTACAAGTCAAATTAGGTAGGTGCCAAATCACCTTATTTGCATTCCACGTTAATGTCATCATAGCTACTTGCTTATATTTGCACATTTTCCAAATATATATCTAAAGATGCAATCTTCAAAACATGTCCTAGTCTAAACAGGAAAAGCTCAGGCTGACAAAGCAGTCAAAACTTTGAAATGATAAGGGTTCATCTCTTCATCAGCAAAAATAATTTCCTTAACATCCAGGAATGAGTGCACTATTCTGAGGAATATGTGCTAGAAAAAGTTATACACTGAAAAGAGCAAGCATGTGGAGACAGACAGTGGTAGTGTGTGCTTGCAGACATTTTGTTTTGAATTTCTGTAGACCTTTAAGGATATGCTGAAAAAAACATAAGCTTAGTCAAAATTCTAGCAAAATCAGGGTTTATAAAGATTTTCTTCATAACTTGTCGATGTGACCAGCTATTCGGAAAAAAATAAATCAGCATCTGTTGTGATACAGCCAGCCAGAACCTGAAAGAAGTGTCAGAGTGAAGACATCACAGCACTCTACCCCACTTTGGCTGTGTAATTGTAATGACTCAGAGCCTGAAGCCCACAAAGAACAAAACCAGCCTTAAGGCACTCTGTAAAAATGCTGGAGATACCATGCAGAGTTACTGATCTATGGTAAATTCAGAACCCTGTTTTCCAAAACCATTCCTCGCTTGCCTGTGCTCACCCGCAGGCGGTGGATCGGCGTGGATCCGTGTCTGTAGGAAGCCACAGGGTGGCAGCGCTGGCCCACGCCGGTGCGCAGCCAGCCTGGGAACAGGACAGCGAAACCACGTACGCGCAGCTGATTTGAAGTGAGAACTTGAAATACTTATTTTTGACAAGTGAACCTAGCCATGCATTTCAAGGATTAAACTGAATCTAGCAGAAGAAAACACGCCAACTCTGAAGAATTCAAAATTTGAATTTCATACTGTTCCTTCTATCCTAATTAAAGCTATTTTGCTAACACATCACATAAGCAAAGCACGTAATTACAGAACCTCAGTTTCAGAAAATTCTCAATTCAGTGAATACTCTGCAGTACACCCATATAAATATACATTTATATAATTTTCATATAAAAAACAATGTTCTTTATAAATCTGAAGTCAACTTGACATCTGTCTCATTCGTCAGTCTGGGTGGTGAGTCCTTAATGAGCCACATTGCAGGCATGTTCCTGGGCTCCCATGTAAAGCACAACAGCTTTTCCAAGAGAAAATATAAGTGTAGCTGAAAGGTAGTTCTACTCCCTACAGACAGCACAGGTGGGACAGTGCCAGATTTAGAGGACCATCCTGGACATAGAGAACCAGTGTCATTCAGCCACCCCCACTGTGTCCACATGTCCCATTCTGCCTGCCCTCTAAGCGTGCACCATGTGCTCACTTTGCAAGGATAAAACAATTTGCGCATTCAAAGAGTGCAAAGCAGCAGTCTTACTTTAGTCGTTTCAGCATTAGAATCACAAAAAAAAAATACTGAGAGACTTGCAGAACTCACGGGACTTGGGCATATTAGAGATTTCTCAGTCACCTGTTCATATCTTTGTTTCACTTGGAGTGAGCAGTCTGCTCATACATCAAGCTCCCACAGTCCACTGCTGTGGACTATCCCTCTAATACCAAATAAAGTCACTTCAAATTAAAAACAAAACAAAACAAAACACAAATTAAAATCACTTTTAAGGCAAGAGGCGGTGATCAGAGTCCTGCTGCAGTGCGACACGCACGTATGGAGCAGCAATACTGGCAGCGGGCTGTTGCGGCGAGCCCTCCTGCCTGCTGGCCCCTGTCAGACCGACGCTGGCCACTCGGCTCGGTCAGAGCGCGTGTGGAGCGAACAGGCCACGGACCAAGGGGGCTGCAGCAAGCTAAAGAGGTGCCAAGGCCAGCGCCCACAGTAAGGCCAGGTGCGTGCCACCAGTGTCCACGACGTGAGCTGAAACCTGCACCAGCTCTCCAGCGGCTTCGCTGGCAAAGGCGCTGCCTTGGACGTGGTCGAGCCGAACCCTGTTACCAGTTTTACAAGCTTTAGGACACGAGGCAGCGGCAGAAACTGATGCACAGGAAGTTCCAGCTGAACATGAGGAAGAACCTCTTTGCTGTGCGGCTGACCGCGCACAGGAACAGATTGTCCAGGGAGGTTGCGGAGTCTCCGTCACTGGAGAGACTCAAGAACCNGGAGCCGCCGCCGCCGCCGTTGAGCCCCCGCGTCCCGTCCCTCTCCGCCGCCGCCCCTGCCCGGCCGAGGTGAGGGAGGCGGCGCGGGGCCTCCCCCGCCTCGCCGCGGCCCTGCCGGTGCCTCCCGCCGCGGTGCCGATCGCGCCCGGGGCAGGAGGGTGTGCGTGGCCGGGGCTGGGAGGGGGAGGAAGGGGCAGGGCATCCTGCGGGGAACGGCCCGCTCCCCGACAAGCCCGGCCGGCCCGCGCCCGGCCCCGAGGGCTTTGTGGCGGCCCCGTGCCCTGCGGCGGCGGATGCCCGCACAAGCCGGCGCTGCCGAGCGGCGGAGCTCGGCGTGGCCAGGCCGCCTTGCTGCCTGCGCTTTGTTTGTGCCGTGCTGGCCGCAGAAGTTTCGGGCTGGGGTTGAGGGGGGAGAAGGAATAGTTGTTGATCATAGTGTTGTGACGCCGGTGCATATAGGGCTTTGAGTGAGATTCCCAGCAGCGGGATTAGGAAGGGTACTCGTGCTTCCTCAGCTGGGACACGCAAATGGTGAAAATGTTTGACTGGTAGGAGGTGAGAACCTTACCCGTTGCCTTAAAATATTTTGTTACAGTTTAACATTTTTAGTTTTCTTACGACATTTCATCATTTTGGAATGGCCACCGAACTTGTTGGTTCAGACTTTTGTCATGCTTACGATGATTTTCCACGTATTATAAAGACCAAAAGGATTCTCCTTAGTGCTTGGCATTCAAGTATTCTTGGATGTTCTAAGGGAAAGATGGCACAAACTTGAGTTCGAGTGCACCTTGCTTTGAATATGAATGGACCTTTTGATGAGAGACAGATTTGAGGAGAATGGCGTGTTATGAATTATTTAAAATATGCTTTCTTGTCTTGCTCTATATACTCTTTGGTTTTATTCTTGTAAATGGATTTGTGTTGGACAACCCTACAGAGATGCAGTAGGCTTATCCAAGAGCAGGATTGAAGTCCTACTTGCTTATGATATAGCTGATATTATCACTCTGTGCATGGGTCTAATTGAACAAATCCCTGCTTTGATACTGGCTTTGCACATATTTGAAAATGTTTTCCCCCAAAATACAGATATTCATGACTCTGCAAATCCTGAAAGGTGAGAATAGTAGCTTCAAGATGACCTTTTGCTTTAGGCACAGTTTAACTTGCCATTGCAGCAGAAAGTAGAAGCATGCCCCACTAGCTCAGTGGCTGGAACTAAGGAGGTTGTTAGGAGCAGAGGATGTTCTGCACAGACGATAGTAGCTATGTTGCTCTTGTTTCCAGGGAGTCATTCACCAGCCACTGTGACCATACTGTGTCTAAGGATTCAAGCAGATTTCAGAGGTGTGTCACCTCCAGCGTTTCATATGGACCTGTTTCCTGAGGGGCTGAACACAAATCTTTAAAAGTACATCTTCAATGGAAGGATGTAATCGTCTCTCCCAATTCCTGGCAGGCTTTATTTATTCTCCATTCTCATATGGAAACGTCCTGTAGAGGTTCATGTTAACTTCTTCAAAGATGCCTTTTAGGCATTAGTTTGACAAATGTCTACTGACAGAGTAGTGACCAATTTCCCTTCAGCTGGGCTGTTGGAATTGTTTGTGGAGTTGGTCAGTTTGTGAACTGCTTTGGAGAAAGGTTAAAAATAACCAGTAAAAGTTGCTTATACTTAGACTGCTGGTGAAAAAGGTGTTTATTAAACTGTTCTGACATTAACATAACCATTGTTAGATATCCCTCATCTACCTTTATAGCTCCGAGTTTCATGGATCAAAGGTAGTCAAGAGCTTAAAATAATACTTTGTTTATATACCCCATCCCAAGTGCCTTTCCTTTTTCTTTGATGATGGTGCTATGGTTGGTTTGGAACTTTCTGAAGACAGACTGCTGGCTTTTTTAAGATTGTAAATTTCTGTGCAGGGTGTTTTGTCTTCACGTGTGTTTATAGAGTATCTAAAATAGTATGTCTATGATTCTAACAGTGGATGTAGAGGTAATGCTTTAAGAACTTGAGTGTTCATTCCTCCCTTCAAAGTATTTCTTATTCTGTGGAGTTTCTCTAGTTTCAGTGTAGGATACATTACAGTGTCAAATATCCTTGCATTAGCTTTTGTTGTTGTTTTTATTTTTGTGTTAATTATCATGCTTAATCTATCTACTTTTTTCTCTTTTTTCTTCTTTTTTTTTTTTTTCTCTTAGGGTAATATTCCAGACATATCCCTGGAATCTATGTTGAAAAGAAAGAACAATTCTCTAAAATTTCCCTGATAAAGCAAAATAATGCAAACTTCTGCAGAGATGTATTTAAACTTGTTTCCTCTGTCAGGATAGATTGTGTTAAGCTGGCACAAAACAATTTGAAATCAAAGTTAGCTAGTTTCTTGTGTTGAAGAAAGTCAAATGAAGTACACAATTTAATGCTGTACATGTAGACAAATTATTTTGAAATTTAACCTATTATTAAATTAGCATTAGCTGGCAAAACATCAATTTAGAAATGGGATTTAGACTGCCAAAATTCTACAGTTCAGATGAGAGAACCTTCAAAGGGCAGAATTAATCAACAAAACCTAAGCTGAGCTCAATAAAATCAACTTAAGCATTTGCAAATCCAGAACTGGAAAGAACCAGATGTTTGGTTTCTACTCAGCCTCTCTGTTCTGCAAGTGTAACTGCATAAGTATGGAATATAAATAGTCTTATAAGTAAGGAGCACTATTTTCCCCATTTTGCAGAAAAGATATGGAAATGCAGAAATTCAGGTTTTGGGAAATAACAGTCAGTGCTGTGGTAGTGTGTATGAATAGCAGAGAACACGAGAGACAGCTGGGAAAGAGGAGGATCAGAATGTTCCAGCTGGTCATGCTTGCTGGAGATACGTGTAAATAAGAGCAACATCTTTCTTTCTTGGACATTGTTAGACCTTTTTTGCAAATATGTTCTTCAGATTTTTTTTAATGTAGTCCATGTATTTTTATTTTTTAAGAAAGTTTAAGTTGCTTTTGTTCTCGTGGTTCCTCTGAATTTGAAGTTATTTAGGGCTTCTGAAAGAAAGGTAACAGGACATCTTCTCTGTAGATTATTTTTTCCTTTGTAGTAAGTAAGGTCTGAGACATTAAAATGAATCCTTAAATCAAAGATTGTGATATGTTAACTCTTGCTTACTGCTTGATCACAAGTATCTAAGCATAGAAACATTTTAGTTTACCCAATCTTTCCAAACCATGCCTTAGAAGAGTTTTAACATTGTGTTTGCTTAGTAGGAATGGGTGTGTTCAAAATCATTGACATAATATATAGAATTTCAAGTTAAAAAGCCCCTCCCTTAGTATCCGTTGTCTTGAGCTTCCAGAACATGGCTAACTAAAATGGAGGCACACTGTAATCTGTGTAATTTTTCTCCTCTTAATATCTATGCAAGTAGATTGTGCTTCTAACCAAGATACATTGTAACTGCTGAAAACATCCTTACTGACAGCTCCACAGCCGCCTTTTTGCCTTAATAATAGATCTTTTCCTTTTAAATTGTAATTTTCCTCTCTTTTCAACCACTTTTTCCTTTGTTCTGAATGAGCATGTGACTTTTCTCCCTGGATCTTTTTAAGATAAGCCATGTTTTATGGGGACATTATCGTACAACACTATGGTTTCCTTGGATGTTAGCAGCCTTTCAATGGTGTTATGCAGACACTGATGTTCTTTCAGAATGCAGAGGCTGAGTGTGCCAGCACATGCTTGCTGATAATTGGGAGATGCTGCTGATTGGGGGTATCTTGTTGACAATCTTTCCTGGGTTCCAGTAAATGAACTCAGCAAGAGCCAGGAGCTGGAGCCAGGGTGGAAAACAAATGCCTCTCTGAAGATGCCACGGGTTCCAGCTCCGTGCTGGCCCTGCCTGCATGCCATTCAAAATCTGCACATGTGCTATCTTTGGATCTGGTGCCATAAATTACTTTCCCAATCTGTAGTAGTCCATCAAAACCAGATGGGATAAGTAATTTCTAACTTTGAGGATTCATGTAATTTTTGGTTCAATAAAAAAGATTAAAAAGAGATCTGGGAGTACTAATTAGTTACTGTTTGTTCTCTTCTTTGCCTGCATTCCCTCCACCCCCACACATAACCTTTGGTTTTTCTGTTTTCCTCTTGCTGTTTCTTCATCTCTTTTCTGTGTTATCATCCATCTTGCCTTTTCTTATACTGGACAAGCCAACAATTACAGAATAATTCTTTCAGCAGGGAACAAGCCGCAGAGTGTAAGCAGTAACCACCACAGCAGCTGACACAGTACATTGTGCATATCTGCCTTTTGCTACTTCTGTGTTGTCACTGAGTGGTAGTCAAAGATACACCTTGAGTTCTCGATTACAGACTATGTCATGATGTTTAGGAAGGCGTAGTCAGATGAAAATACTGATAATAACATTAATGTTGTATCTTGAAGATTTCTAATATAGAACATAGGGCCAAAACATTTAAAGTGATATAAATATTTCATAGTCTGTTAGGTATGTTATTGTTCTTGATGCATAGTGTCCTGCTTCTTCCATGGCAATGACCAAGTAGAGCATTTCACATTTGTGACCGTTTTTCTTTGATTTTGTTCTTTGCTTTCCTTTTTGTTTATTTTTGATGAAATACTG
Source organism: Leptocoma aspasia (assembly GCA_013399835.1). NCBI lineage: Eukaryota > Metazoa > Chordata > Aves > Passeriformes > Nectariniidae > Leptocoma > Leptocoma aspasia. The sequence continues at coordinate 17,649 of VXAX01006444.1, forward strand.
CTAAAAGGTTTGTGTAAATCCTTTTCACTGTATACCAGTGATCTTGCTCTTGTCCCCTCTCATTTCTTCACCTGAGATCTATTTGAGATGCCTGCTGTCTTGGCTTTGTATGGTTACAGAAGAGATGTCGGGTGTTCTTGGGCTGGGATGAGTGGTAGCCCAGCTGCAGGTGTTAGGATTCTCTTTCCCAGCCGAGGTGTGTGCGAGGAGTGTTGCCTTTGTGAGCACGGGCAGCCTGGATGCTGCTTCCTGGGCACCTCAGGTTTGCAGTGCAGGCACTGGGCAGCCATCCGGTGCCTTCACAGTTACCCGTGCTTTTCCTCAGAAATTCCCTCTCACTCTGGCCCTACAATGCCTTCCTGTGGGCAGTGCAGAGGGTCAGCCCAGACTCATGCTGCCACCAGAACATTTTGTATAGTGTTTTTCTTTAAGCCATTATTGGGAGAGATAGGCCAAGAGTGCTGGATGAAGATGGGAAAGCTGTGGTAGCAGGCTGTCTACAGACTGGAGTTTGTGTAACCGGTGTTAGTTCAAAGTTATTCATAGGCTCATCCATTCCAACACAAATGTCAAACTGTTCAGAATTATCAACTTCAGCAGTCAGAGAAGTGTATTTTCCTGAGGTGTCTAATGACATCCTCAAATGAGCTGAGGAAAGATTATTCACTGGAGCTATGGAAGAAGTTTTAGTAATCTTTACAGTGTCTTAATATACTTAGTAAGAATTGTAACATATTTAACTGGCAATTTAAAATACTTATATATATATATACGTGTGTGTGTATATGCACTTCATTTCTGTTAAGTCTGGCAACATGGCTTTGAACACGTTACCTCCTATTTTCTAGCACAAAGGATGTAGACCTCCCCCTCCCCTCACACTGTTAAATGAGTCAGAGTTTAGTGACTTCTGCTTCTTGTCTCTTTTTAAGGGGCAAATGTATACAATTGCATTAATAGGCAATTTTCTGTTGGTATGTTTAATTTTATCATTTTTGCTTCTCAGGATGTGATCTTCGTGGTGAGCTGGTGGGAAAATTGAGTTGTAAATCACCCCAATGGATGCGGACAGTGATGTTGCACTGGACATTTTAATCACAAATGTAGTGTGTGTTTTTAGAACAAGATGTCATTTAAACTTGAGGAAGATTGCATTAGAAGGAGCAAATGTGATATACAAGCGTGATGTTGGGGTAAGAGATTCAGCATACCTCAATTGTCTGTTTTTAGAAATTTTCTTTAAGCTAAACATTCTTCTGCCTAATACCTGTGTATGGTGGGTAGAGAAAAGCAGAATTTTCTTTCTCTATTTCTCTTGCTGTAGGAATTTAGTCACTAATACATTACTTGTATGGTAATGGGAGTGATGAAATGCTGTCTCAGGAGACAGCACTTGGTGAGGTGAATGTTGGGTACAAGGTAAGTGATGAGGCCTCTTACACATCCAGGTCTGTTTTGCCTCCCAAAATTTGATGGCTATGTCAAGAAAATATATCTTGATAAGGAGTCAGCAATGTCAAATCACTTTAATAAGAAAAAAATCAGCATGGTGCTTGTAGTTTTCAGCTTTTTATTCAGTGAAAAATACCTTAATTTAATCTATTTTGTGTACACTGAATCATTGGCTCTTTCATGCTTATTTTGCTTTTCTCAGGAGGTAGGGATTTTTAGTTACTAAAAGAGATGAAGGAGCAGTTCAAGCCTATCAAAACTAAAGGGAGTTTTAGTGTAACTTTAGTTGATTTGGGTAATGGGTAAATTTTTTTCCCCAGTATGAAATTAAATTACTGCTAATTTCCAATTTTTCTACTTCTCTTTTTTAGAAGGTTTTAATGAAGCTTAGGAAACCTAGGATTACGGCCACAATTTGGTCCTCAGGAAAAGTTATTTGCACAGGAGCCACAAGGTGAGTTCATGAAGATTCTTTCTCTAGCTCGAAATCCTTGTGTATTTTAAAATACAACATTGTAAATGAAGAAGAGGTGGTACTTGCCACATTGGTTCACATGTAGATATTTGTCAAGCTACGTATTTGGGAGGAAGTTTTCTATGTGAAGTGTCTGCCTCGGTGTTGAAATCTTAAACATTAGTTTAGCCTTCTTGGGAGAGCAGCAGGGAAAACTGCCTTGTTAAGAAAATCCTAAAGAGATTTGAGAAGCCTTTAAGAATTCTGTGTGTTTAGCTAGAAGTTGAGACCTGGGAAGAGCTGACCTTTCCTGAGGATATATCTTATTTTTTCACAAAATCCCACCTTAATTTAATCAAGTTTTACAGTGTTGAGGGACTAGAAAGAAGCAAAAGCAGACTCTCAGTTCAGAGACATCTGACACTCACTAAGCTCTTAAGAGCAGAATTCCTTTGAGATATGTCTGCATTTTGAAGTAAGGATAAGGTAAGGTAAAATAGTAAATTTGCATGCTTTCTGTGTATGATCTCTCTTCCAAACTTAAAGAGGATTGTTCGGATATTAACTCCAGACTACCCATCTTACTTATGATCTTACTTATGATCTACCATGATCTTACCTGTTAAGGGTACTTAAAATCATGTGTTACTAAAACATGTCTCTCACTTCAGCTGGACCCAAGTGCCAAGATACTCTTCAAACAGGGCATGAAGGACTCCATTGGAATGTCTATCTAGTTAAAATGTAATACTTAGAGTAGGATGAGGTGAAGGCTGTCCATGAGATCATGGTTGATGTGCTACATTATATAATGGTTCATTTTGTAGTCTGAGTAGCTATTGTTGTGTGTGTGTGTGCACAACTATATACTCTGTTTCTGTTAATGCTGGATCCTTTTCTTTCTCCTTTATAGTGAAGAAGAAGCTAAATTTGGTGCCAGAAGACTAGCTCGTAGTCTACAGAAACTAGGTTTTCAGGTAATTCTGATGAAAAAAGACTTGCATGACTCAAGCAATGCTGGTAGTTCATTTTTTAGAAAGAAACAAAGAAGAGGGAGCATAATGATTTAGCAGTTAACGTGTTTTCATTCAAATGTCCCTTTTGTGTCAGAATACATTTTCCAGATGCTGGTTAAAGAGAAGCTGTTTTGTTTTGTGGATTTGAGTTTTGTTTGGCAGCTCAGAGCAGTGCTTCTTCACTGGATAATGAACAACAAAATTTGTTTAATATATGAACCACCCACAGATGTGTCTTAGATAGAATTTACAATATCTCAAAAGATTTATTTGGAAAATGCTGAAAATTTACTGTAATTTGAACATAATTTTCACTCATTTCTGATGGAATAGCAGATACATTTGCATCTTATTAAGGGCAAGTTTGAGCCTCTTAAAGAGGAAGGAAGAAATGTGCTCCTGCACTGTCATGTTGCACAGCTGGAAATAAGCCAAATAAAATACTTAGGACAGGAAACCACCTCTTTTATCTGGGTTTGGGTTAACATTACCAGTCAGGAACACCACTTGCATTTCATAGTAAGGATTGAAAAACAGCAATATGAGCCACTTAAAATGACACGATTTGGTGCTCTAAAACTTCCTGATAGTGTGTTGTGCTGTTTACACACACGTTCAGTTTAGGGACAGACAATTAAATAGACACATTAGCTGTCATTTTCAGGGAGATACTACTTTTGATTATAGTACATAAGGCAGTGGTGGCAGCCTATGCTGGTAATGCTGCATCAGACCCCAGCAAAAGTGTCACACTCCTGCTGTCACAAATGTGTACTTTGGACCCAGCCCTTTAAAGCTGGAATGGAATGTTAAAGTCAGTGAGGTGCACAGTACTTCCAGGGTGGACACACCAAGTTTTGTCATAAAGTTTATATTTTGAAGATTAAGTTGATTTAAGGCTAAGTTGCTTCTTTCTAGCTATCTTTCTTAATACCTCTCTAATATCTTTCTAAAAAGCATAGGTTGAAGAAGATTGGCCATTTAAAGTTTAGGCAATCTCAGAAAATAAGCAAAAGTTTCCCCAGTGACACTGCCAACACTGACCTCTCAGCAGTGAGGTTTCTTTGTATAGCAGTCGTCTGTTGGCTGTTTTGTTGACACCTAAAGTGTCTGCGGTAAAGAATAACTGAAAGTTATTCAAATTGTTTGAGTTGGGTTTCAGAAAGTTACAGAGTAGAAAACCAGTTTGCTCTACTGGCCACTGGACATTTAAAGCAAAACAGTTGTCACCTTTTTTCTTATTCTTAGCTTTAATACAAATAGGATATAGCAACAAGTCATTAAAGAAGTTCATAACAATATTTAAGCTTTTTCTATACTTACTTTGATGTTCCGTGAGCTGTTAAATTTAGTTTGTTTTCAATGGAGAGGTATTTAGTACAGCAGTTTGAGTTGTTTCTGTGTCTCGTCCTTAAACTGTACTAGAACCATACTGCTGTAGTGCCCATGATACAACTGTGTGGTATCTAGTTCAGCAGTTACTCCACCCCAGAAGGATAATGTAAATTATCTGAGTCCATTAAGTACTCTTTAGATGCCTAGTAGAAAGGCATCAGTCTCAAGGTTCTAATTTTGACTCACCAAAATATTCTAAGTAGTAGCCTTGTGTGTTTTTTTTTTTTTTTGCAACCCATGCATCTGACTTGCTGTAAAGTAAATTTCTAATGTCCTTTTTTTCCGTCTCTTTTGAAAAGGTAATTTTCACAGATTTTAAAGTTGTGAATGTTTTAGCAGTGTGCAACATGCCCTTTGAGATCAGATTGCCAGAATTTACGAAGAACAACAGACCTCATGCGAGGTATGTTGGATTTTAAAGAATTTTAGCCCTGGAATACTTCTTAAGCTTTTATTTTTCAGTTCTAGATATCTCTTTTTTACTTTTCATTTTGTTTTCTAGTTATGAACCAGAACTTCATCCTGCCGTGTGTTACAGAATAAAATCTCTCAGAGCTACCTTACAGATTTTTTCCACAGGCAGTATCACAGTTACAGGTATTTTAATGTCAAAAAATAAATCTTTAACTTGTTGGGAATATTTAACTTTAGAGCCAGTAGGTTTGGGAAAGCAAGATGTTTAAAACAGTCAAAAGATAATGCTGAAAGGATTTAGTTTCCCCATTCTAGCACCTAGTCTGTTTTTGAGTGAAAGTGCCAGAAGAGTTGTGGAGAAATAGTTACTATTGGCAGGTTCAAAAAATTAGTTAGGCTGAATGTACACAGTCTATTTTTTTAATGAAACCAAAAGTAAGATAGCACTTAAGAATGCAGGTAATTATTGTTTATTTAAATATTTGTTTTTTCTTTCTTTTTTCTTCCGTTTGTAGAGATGTTAACTACACTGCATTTAGCATTAACATTCCTTTCATAAATACATATTTCCAAACTGCAGATTTATGGAAACTCATAGGAGAGTATAGTATTTTGTCATAAATTAAGCTGACCAATACTTGCAGTTCTTCAGACTTGCGCTCTCTTCTGTTAAGGCTCAGCTAAGAGAACCACCACTGAATCACAGGCATCAGTGATTTTTCTCATGTAACCAGAGACATGATTGTCCTTGGTCTTGGAGAGGCCATGCCATTTTTTTCCTCTCTCTTCATAATTTTCATTTTTCATTCTCTTTTCTGTTTGCTTGTGAGATGTCCACCACCAGTGTCCAGGTACAAGAAGTCAGGTTTTTCAGAGAATACATGTTAAAATGCTACAGAACCAAAAAGATCATTTTTTATCACTTTAGCAGGAATTGTCTTGCAGTTGTTAGAGCTCAGCTACTGGTTCAGAAGCTGGGTAAGGGTTTTTTTATATTCACATCTTAATTCCTTAACAAATGCCTATGTTTATGCAGAACATTTCCCACAAGATGTTGGAAGCAGTGTTTTCTAAAGAAAACAAACTTCCATCAGATTCAGTAATCTAAAAATGAAGGGCTAAAAAGTATTTCAAGATTGCAGTATATGTTCGGAACAGTGCAACTGGTCTAGCCAAAACTAGAAACTAAATTTAAAATAAATAAGAAGCATTAGTATCACTGCAGTAATAAAAAGCTGTCAGCATGTCTTGTCAGCCTCCTAATGAGATTCAGCTTCTCTGTAAGATTCTTACTACTTCATTGCTTACAAAATCACTTCCATATTTTTAGAATTTTCCTTTCAAATATGAAGGTAAATATGGTAAACACAGAAGTTTTGCATCCTTCTAGTTTAGTTGTTGCAGTGAGTTTGAAAAATTAACTCAGACCTCTGTTGATTTTTAGGCTTGTGCTTTGCCTCTCTTCTAGAGGAAAAAAATGTCCAGAGTCTTACACTTCTTATTCTAAAAACGTTTTCAATTACATTTCAGCCTTAGTGCACTCTTTCTCAGGTGCATTCAGATGAAGTTTCTTTTAAAGATTCATGTTTCTGTAGTACTAGTACTGGTAATACCTCTGCCTCAGAGAATTTTGAGATACATAATTAGAAGATTTACAAAAAACCCAGGAAGGTGGATTCTTTTCGTGGGAAAACTATAAAAAGATTTTGTTACTTTTGTAAAAGATAATAAAAATCACTGGCATGTAATAGAAAGAAGTACTGTTTCTTTGACTCCAAAATGAAAAATGAGGGGGTTGTTTAGGGGGGTTGTGTTGTTTTTGTTTTGTTTTTTCCTTTCCTTCTTTTTATGCCCTAGAATGATGATCCAGTTTTTACATCTTTTCAGCCTTAGAGAGAGTAGTATTTTTTTTGCTGAAACTATTTGCCTACTCATATGCTCACTTTTTGAAGGCTTCTCCTTTCCTGTGAACTTTCTTTTCAATAGCAGCCAAATTTAAGGAGGGCACAGTATCTGCTCAGAAGATAGGTGTCTTTCAACAGGCTTGTTTTAGCTGAATGCTTCACTCAACCAGTTTGAAAATATAGGAAGAATCCTATTCTTGTCCATTTGCTTTCTTACTGAGCATGTAAAACAATAATTACTTAAGTAACTTATGCTTAAGTTATTGTTTTTGGGAGTAATTTTGAACAGTTCTCTATACTTGGAAGAAACTTTTGAAGTCTAAAGCAGGGTTACAAAACCCCTGAGTTCCTACTCATCAAAGCATGTGAGAAATTGCTGTTCTCCTTTATCACCAAGCTTCTATCCAGAATTAATATCTTCTGGCATGTTACTGCTCACTTATTTGCAATCTTAATTTTTCATTGTGTAAAGTGTTCTGGTACCACCAGAAAGCATTGCTAGGTAATTTTTCCTTTTCTTTGCCTGGATATTCATAGATAATGTTAGATAACCTTCATATGCTTCATCCTCAGATGATAAAACCATTCCCTGGCTTGCAGGTTTTGTCCTGAGATCAATGATGAAGCTATTTGCAAAACTCGGGATAGAAAGTAATAGTCTATAATTTTCAAACTTAAAATAATCTTGCTTGAAATGTACTTCAGTTAAATGCAGCATTATTTAATAGTAGCTTTTGTTGGTAGGTTTTTAAAGCAAGAGCAAAAAGTGGCTAGGCTTGAAGAAATACAAATTCCTAGAAGATTGACATAAGTAAAAGGACTTATTTTACCTCTGCCACTCAGCCTCTTCTCTGGGCTGTTGAAGCCAGTAAATTGAAAGTCAGCCAAGTTGTTATGAAATTAAATGACAGTATTATTTAATTGTAATCTCTCCATTGACAAATGTAGAACATCTTGCAGATTTACAAGAAAAGACTTTCACATGAAAAGTGACCAGAGAAAAACTGTTAAGTTAGGAGAAATGGGGGAGAACTTGTTATTGTCTGTGGTATGAAGTTGTGATTGCTAATAATATTAAGGTTTTTTAAAGGTACTGTTGTTTTAGTATCTGATTCCCTGAATTTTCTCTTCCTACTGCCTTTTTTTTTTTTTTTAACTGTGTCTCAGGGCCAAACGTAAAGGCTGTTGCCAGTGCTGTGGAACAGATTTATCCATTCGTGTTTGAAAGCAGGAAATAAATTTTGTAATTCACCACTTGATGGTTAGGTTCCTAACCAAGCACCTTCAAAGACTGCTGCACATTGGACTAAAAGCAAAAAGGAAAACTGGACCAACCATAGCAGAGGACTCTTCTACTTGCTCATGGCCACAGTATAGACTCCAGTTCTTTTGGATTTTACTCTTAACAGTGCTGTATTGTAAAAACGGAAGTTTACAAGATATGAAATTGCTGCTTTTAAAAAGACATTCTATTTATTTTTGCAGTAATTTCTGTGTATTCATAAGCAAAGCTGTCACGATGTGCACTACCTTTAAGACTTTTTTTTTTTAGCTTGAGCTTGTGTTTTATTTGTGAATAGTCTTTTACATTTTTGTATGCTGAATATTGGGCACCAAAGAAGCTGTAAAAGTTATCTTTTTCACCTGATGAATGTGCACAAATAAAAGTTTGGAAAATATTTCTCTTCATACCTGTTCTGTTATATTCCTTCCCTTTTTATATTACAATTAAAATTGTATAGTTGCAAATTAATTTGAAACAATGTAAGAATAGTCTTTTGCTGATACATTCTGTTTCTGTTTGTAGTATGTGTAAAACTTTGTGTGTGGGCTAGATTGAAATCTATAGTAGTTACGTATGTTTATCTGAGGATGAAATTTGGTTTGTTCCCAGTTCTCTTAACTACATGCCAGACTTCAAGTATTTTCTTGTTGTTACATGAAGAGAAGACATTTCTAAATATAAAGGTCTACAGCAAGTGTTTTCCTGTAGATGAATCGTAGAATATGCTGAGTTGGAAGGGAGCCATCAGGATCACCGAGTCCAACTCCTGGCCCTGTGCATGGCACCCCAAGAGTCACACCCTGTGCCTGAGAGCATTGTCCAAATGCTTCTTGAACTCTGTCAGGCTTGGTGCTGTCACCACTGCCCTGGGGAGCGTGTTGCAGTGCCCAACCACCCTCTGGGTGAAGAACCTTTCCCTGACACCTGTACTAAACCTCCTCTGACTCAGCTTCACGCTGTTTCCTCAAGTCCTCTCACTGGTCACGAGAGTGAAGAGATCGGTACCTGCCCTTCTGCTTCCCCTCGTGAGGATGTTGAAGACCACAATGAGGTCTCTCCTCAGTCTCCTCTCCTCCAAGCTGAACAAACCAAGTGACCTCAGCCCCTCACCATAAGGCTTCCCCTCCAGACCCTTCACCATCCTTGTGGCCCTCCCTTGGACACTTTCTGATAGCTTAATTACATTATCAACTTCTGAAGCTACTGTAGAAAAAACAACTGCCTTGTCCACCTACTCAATGCAAACTAAAAGAATTTAAATGTGAACTTCAGGAAAATTGTTGTGCTTCAACTGGAGAAGATGTTGTGGTCACTCTAATCCAGCCCCAGCCTATTGCTGAATGATTAACACAGACCTTTTCTACACTCTTCTTACTGTATACTGTTTTCATGACTGCCAACAAGCAGTGAGGCTTGATTCTGGCATGTATTATTATTGGTATTAATCTTGGACTTGGAAGCCAGTAGATGTTTCTCTCAGTAAGTGCACATTTGAAGCAGAAGAGAGGTGAATGCTTAAAAGTAACTGCAAATGCTACTTTTAAAAAGATACAATAAATATGTATAAATGTATGTATGTCTTTTTTCCCTATCTCACTGAAGAGAAATGTAACACTGCTCTTGCATGCAGCAGGTAATGTTTAGTCCTAGGGGCTGCTAAAAATAGTAAACTGAGCTGTTACTGTACCAGAAATCACAGCTTCGAAAGAAAGGTGGAAGAACAGCTGGAGGAAGCAAATGCCTGGCATGACGGATTTCATCTGCCTGAGGGGGTGGTGTAGAACTTGGGGCTGTCCATAGTGACTTTGTGCAGGAAGTATGTAAACGAAGGAGTAGTATGGGAAATGCTTCACCAAATGCCTCAGAACAAAAAGAAAGAAACAAAACTTTGCCATAAGTTGTAAGTGGTATGTTCTTAAAGGCCTTTTGGAACTCTATAGGTGTCAGAGAATGGTTTGGGTTAGAAGGGACTTTCAAGATCATCTAGTTCCAACCCCCCTGCCATGGGCAGGAACATCTTCCAGGTTGCTCAGAGCCCCATCCAACCTGGCCTTGAACATATCCAAGGATGGGGCATCCACAACTGTACTGAGCAACCTGTTCCAGTGCCTCACCATCCTCACAGTAAAGATTTTCTTCCTTATACCTAATCTGAACTTACCCTCTTTTAGTTTAAAGCTGCTCCTCCTTGTCCTGTCACTACATGCCCTTGTAAAACGTCCCTCTCCATCTTATAGGTTACCTTCAGGTAGTGGCAAGTCGCAGTTAGGTCTTCTCTTTTCCAGGTGAACAATTCCAACTCTCAGCCTTTCCTCATAGGACTCTAATCATCTTGGTGGCCTCCTCTGGACTCACTCCAGCAGGTCCCTGTCCTTCCTGTGCTGAGACCCCAGAGCTACATGCAACACTACACGTGGGATCTCACCAGAGCAGAGGGACAGAATCCCCTCCCTCAGAATTCCCTCAGAATCCCCTGCTGGCCACACTGCTTTGGATGCAGCCCAGGATACAATTGGCTCTCTGAGATCCAAGTGCACGTTGCTGGGTCATGTCCAGCCTCTCATCCACCAGAACTCCCAAGTCCTTTTGGGCACGGCTGCTCTCGGTCTGTTCATTCCCAGCCTGTGCTGATACCAGGGGTTGCCTGGACCCAGGTGCAGCACCCCGCACTTGGCCTTGTTAAACCACATGAGATTTGCATGGGCCCACTTCCTGAGCTTATAAGAGAGCTTATAACCATGAAATTACGAAGTTGAGTTCAACAGTCAGGGAATTCAGTACAGCATGCTATATGGAGCAATGCTTGCTACACCTTAGTTTTCCAGTTTGTATCAAATAATGTGGATCTTGGGACTCCTGACATAAATAAGGATTTTGTGCATTGTCAAAGAGCAATGAACAAACCACCATTAGGGAACACTAGTTATTACAATTTAGAAAAGGAAAAATCAGAAGGTATTTGAACAATGAACAAAATTGTAATGGGTTTTGAGGGACAAAGTGATGAATGAGGATTTGGCCATTACAACTACAATAGCTGTCGTAGATTAGGCTTGCCTCTTCGAATCAAATTACAAAGCTCTTGAGTGCTACCAGTGAATATCTGGAGCTTTTATGAAGCATATGTGTCTCCTAAATTTATCTGTGGAGACAGAGGAACATTTTGCTTTGTTAGCACTGTCACGTAGTGTGAAATCTGTCTCAGAACAAAAATGAAAGCTAATAATGAGCTGCAATGTATTAAAATGGGCACTGATTCTTTTGAAGTGTTGCCTAGATCCATGCTAGCAGTTTGAAGCCTTTGTAACAATCCATAACAGAGCCAAAAGCACACTACCAAACTTGGGTAGTATTGAAGAGAATAATAGCAAATAAAAGATCCCTTGAAATGCGTGCCCACCTGTCCTTCTAGCTCTATAAGCCTCAAACTGTGAAAACTGCATTTTAAAACCTCTGATGATGAAGGGCATCTGGTGGTTTATGCTTATTCTCAGGGATATCACTCCTTTTCCTACTGCTCTAAATAGGTAGGTCCCCACCTCAGTTTGGAATAGGCCTTGCTGCTGATGCTTTCTACTGTGTGCACACACAGCCCCCCTTTCCCGTCGTCACCAGTTAGCATTTGTTCCTTTGCTGTGTCGTGCTGCCTCCAACCAGGCTCTCTCTACCAACTCCTGCACACTCAATAGGAGATACAGGCCAGGTCAGTGTGTCCCAGCGTGGTGGCTCTCACCTCCAGTGTGGGGAGCAAAGCTTTGGACAAACTTACCTGTCAATCAGTCATCTCTTCCTCAGTGGCCGTGTTTCCTAGAGCACTGTTCATCTGTCCCTGGTTTCTCCATGTGGATCCCGTGCAAAACTCTCCACAGTGCTCAGCTGTGGCACTGGCAGTGCCATAAAAAGTTCATTTCACATTCTTTAGGGAGAAGGGTTGGTTCTATTTATTCACCCTACTAAGGACAGTAGATTGATAACTGTGACTCATTGCTGGCTTGTGGGTTGTCACAGCTACTGGAACATTTCCTGCATTCCTAGCACCATTCTCTGACTTACAGTTAGTGTTACCAGAAAAACTTGTACTTTCGTTTTCAGAATTGTATCCTGCTTTTTTCACAGATTTGTTAAGTTTTGAATTCCAACCCAGTCTTTCCCAGCTTAGTGTTTCCTGCATATTTAATAAGCATATTCTGCTCTGTAATCCAGTCCATTGATGAAGATACTGCATAATTTTAGATCTGGGACAATTTCTTTATGGAATGCTTCAGAGATCTAGGGATGTGACTTGTAACATGTATCCTTTTTTTCCCTTGTATTTTCATCATTGATGAGATTGTGAGTGCCAGCTCTGTGTCATCAGATGTGCAGGCTTTGTTATAAAAGACTTTAGAATTATGGCTACATTTATAGGCTATATAAGGCTAAGTCTGTAGGACTACCATTAAGACTGTAGCTATAATGGTTTTAAAAATCCTTGACTACAGCATCATCATTTGTAGGAGTTATCTGAAGGTCTGTCCCTGTCTCATCAGTAAAACCATTATTGAAACTATCCCTTCTTCAGGAATATGGCGTTTTTATTTATTTGTTTCTGCACTAAATAGGTGTGGATAGGAAAAATTTAGAAGAGTTTGCAGTGATCCCGAAGTCTGTAAACTGAGGAGACAATTTCTATTATATGTTCTAAGTTAAATTTATTTTTGTAAGAACATTCAGAAAATTTATTACAGCAGTGGTTTGTTTGGGAAGCTGCAATGCTGAGAAAGATTTTGCAGAAGCCCCTTTCACTAAATACAGTGTAATAGAAATTAAAAGCCAGTACAGGCTTGGATTGTATGTGCAAACATCTGCTATCTAGAGGCAGTTATCAGAAAACAGTACCAGCCAGAGCAAATGGGGATGCAAAAGGAAATGCAAGTAGTCCACTACCTGGTAAAGTCCAGGAACAGGAAATGGATTAATTTCCTGCAATATAGTCTTAAAATACTTAAAATCCAGTAATACTAAATATTACTGGATTTAATCCCAGGCACTTGTTAGTATAAGAATGATGTTGACAGCATATTTGGAAGACTACCCAGAGTCACCTTAATATTTCTCATTCTGAAGCTGACTCAGTAGAATGCATGATACTGATAACCAGCCTCCAGCATAAACATGAAGCAGGTGAAGAGATTTTCATAGACATCAGTGGTATAAAATTAAGGCTCTCATCCTGAGGTAGCTAAATTTTCAGTGACTTCAGGCAAATAATGGCCTTGGCTTCAATAGTTTGTTTTCAGGTTTTGAACATGAGCTCACTGTCTTGACCAGACTTGCACATATAAATTTGTGGTGTCAGTACCTAGAAGTGCGACCATGCGAGAATCTGATCAGAACTGATCTGCTTTGCTCTGAAGTAAAACTTTATCTGTGTCAGTAAGTCACTTTTCCTTCCGTGCAGAACACAAGTCAGGTGGTTTTAATGCTATGAGACAGCAAATAAAGTGGGATCACGTGCTTAGTTCAAACTAGTATTTGCACTCCAGCTGACTCTGTCAGTCTTGCTGCCTCAATGAAATGCTGGAAAAAAAAGCACTTTGTGGTTACAGAGACAGTCAACGTGCTTTTAAAGCATGCTTTGGGTTTTTTTCTTTAAACAAAGAACCATTTCTTTATCTGCTAATAAATATTTATCTACTGATCACTCTAACAACATCTATTAACCCACTAAGAAAAAAAAGACCAGTGTTCTTCTATGGAAGCCGTATGGATAACCCTTTGTAGAGACTTGTTGAGTACTTCAGGATACACTTGCTAAGCAGTAACCAAGAATTGAACATAATTTATGATCTGCAGTGATTATGGTTCCTGAACTCCCTGTGTGCTGCCATGTACCACACAATTCTCACTTTCTGAGTCCAAAAGTCAAAGTCTAGTGTGGCCTGTGTTGAGAAATAAAATTATTTTGGTATCAGCTCTGGTACCTTCAGTTTCCAACTTTCCTGGAGATGAGAGGCCGAAGAAATCCTCTCTCCTTGTGCCATGTCCAGTCATTTCTTGAACACTTCCAAAGATGATGACTCCACCACCTCCCTGGGCAGCCCATTCCAATGCTTAACTGCCCTTTCAGTGAAAAAAATCTTCCAGATACCCAGCATGAACCTTACCTGGTGCAACTTGAGGCCATTTCCTCTCATCCTGTCACTGACTGCCTGGGAGAAGAGGCCTACCCCCACCTGGCTACAATGTGTTTTCAGGTAGTTGTAGAGAGTGATGCATTTAATGTCCCACATTAAACAACTTGACAATGTTTTCTGAGGAGTATTTCCTAGGTCACTGAATCCTAGCCCTACTGCGAAAATGTATGTAAAATTCCTATTACAGGTTGACTGTGCTCTGTGTTACAAATAATTAAGTTCAGTTGAACAAGATTGTTTTTCAAATCTTGTTAAGCTGAATCCTAAATTAATTTATTAAAAGTTTATATCCAGTAGTTCTGTATTAATGTCATCCTTTGCATTCCATAGTTGTCCATTTTTTGTTCCATAGCATTGTTTTCCCTAACTTACAGACAGAGAGTTGTTAACCCTTTTCAGCCCCATTTTTGCTAGCCTAAACAGACCTCTCTTTGGTAGGCTCCTCCTGTAAGACTCTTTCTTCTCCCTGGCACTCTGATTCTTCTTTGCACTTCTTCCAGACTGAACTCTCATCTAATATGAATAGGAGAATTGTGTGCAATATTCCAATTTCCATTCACCTCCTGTATGCAAGAGGTGAGTTACCTCAGGGGATCTGAGGGATGCTGGTTTGAAACAGACAGAGCCTAGATTTCCAGTTATAAACTATAACAACCTTTAATGTTGGCTGTAAACTGCCACTGAAAGACGTTCTACCAAGAAATAAAAGAGAGAATATCTTGTGTATAATAACGATATCACATGTCCCATAAGAATGTGAGCATTACAGAGCATTTTTCCTTTTTTTAATCAGTCTTTTGGTGAAGGCTGCTTTGCTTGCCCCGCGTCTAGTAGAGCTGCTCTTTCTCTCTCTTGGCAAGTTCCACCGGCACCAGTTTCTCTCTGCGCTGGCTCACGCCGCACAAGGGCGTCCTCACGTATTTCCTGCAGAAGCACAAAACCCCGCACACCTTGGCCACTGCGTGCAGCCGGCAGAGCGCCCTGCCTGCGGCACACACCCGCCACCGAGGGCGGGGATGGGGGCCCGGCAGGACGGCAGAGCGCACCCCGGAGAGCCACCCCAGCGCCCGGGCCCCGGGATGCCCCGGGATGCCCCGGGATGCCTGGGGATGCCCCGGGATGCCCCGGGATGCCTGGGGATGCTCCGGGATGCCCCGGGATGCCCCGGGATGCCCGGGGATGCCCCGGGATGCCCGGGGATGCCCCGGGATGCCCCGGGATGCCCCGGGATGCCGGCGCTTCCCCGCCTGCCCGCGCGGGGGCGGCCCCGCCGCACGCTCCGCCCGGAGCGCCCGCGCACCGCCGGCTCCGGCTCCGGCAGGGATGGATGCCTTTCTCTAAGAGGAGGAGAAGGCACAGCCCGAGGGCTAGCGGCAGCACAGTGGTTAGTCCGTAAATTAATTAGTCTATAAACAAGCTCCTTCAAGCCTGGCTGAGTTGCAAATATTCTCCTGTAATCTAAAAAATTACAAATACAGGATGATACCAAGATGTTTGCACATTAATTACTTTTACTGCCAAAATAAAGTATGTAGACTCGTAGGTTAGTTTAGGTAAAAAAAGGCCTCTAAAATCATGAAGTCCAGCTGTTAACCTAACACTGCTATCTTCACCGTGAGACCATGTCCCCAAGTACTAGATCTAGATAATTTTGAACATCTCCAGGGGTGGTGACTCCATCACTTCCCAGGGAAGCCTCTTCCAACACCTTACCATCCTTTCAGTAAAGAAATATTTCCTAATATCCAATCTAAGTCTCCCCTGATGCAATTTGAGACTATTTCTTCTTGTCCTGTCACTTGTTGCTTGGGAGAAGAGACTTACCCTCACCTGTCTACAGCATTCAGTAATGACACAATAAAAGCTCATCTACAACAGCTATCAAAATCCACATGGAGCCTTGAAGTGACATCCAGAACAAGCCAATTTGAAACTGGATTTTCAGGGGGTTAGATTTCTGAGAGCCCACGCTCTGCAGGATCTCTCCTTCACATTTTCTGCATGCAACCCAAAACACACAGTCCTAACTGCTAGATCAGAGTCGCCCTCCCATCCAGGAATGCCAGACAGCAAAAGTGCTGGGGAGCCAGGCTTGGCTTCAGGTGTTCCTCAAAGGAGTGCTCAAAAACCACCTCACCTTTAGAGCCAGTCCTTCAGCACCAACAGAATGTTTGGTTGGCTACTGAGATCAACATGTGCAAGCTCAAGCCTTGAGAGAATCAGAATTTTCCCACATAGTTTCCTTTTTTTCTCAATATGTGTCATGTAAAGGCTTTGTCCCTCTGGCACTCAGGGGATGCAGTCACATGCTTGGTACTTACTGTTTAGCTAGTTCCATGGATATTTGCTCCAAAGAGCATCCTTTTGTCTCTGGTATAAACATGATAACAAAAGCCAGTGATGCTAGGCTCATTATTGTGTAAATGAAGCACACCCAGGACAAGCCAATGAGCTCTACAAAGGAAGAAAACATGTCTTTTTTAATTTTCAAATATTGCAATTTTTCTTTCAGTTGCTGCATTTTATAGGATACAGCCCCTAATGCACACAAGTTAGAAAGAAGCTAGGCTGCTATTCTTAGCTCAGATATATCAAAAAAGAAGAGTGGCTTTGCTTTTTCTAATAGTCCTTATGAAAGAAAATCAATGAGTTCATATTGGCCCACTTAGCATGAACCTATTGGTTTATTTTATTTGAAATCACTCTGGATAAAAGCAGTGAGTAGCCATTGTTACTGGTTTGTGGGAAGGCAGTGGGGATCATGAGTGCCTTGGATTTTTGCCTGTGTCTGGTTTTGGTGCCCATTCCTTCCTGGACCAAATCCAAGCATTTTTCACACTATTACAGTTGTCTGCAGCTAATCCTCCCCACCTGTCAGTGCCCAGCATTTCCACTGCGAGTCATGGGTGCTGTGCCAGAAAGTGATCCAAGAGTGAACTCCTAATGGGGCATCCAAGTGGTTTGCTGAGCCTACAATCCAGGGGCAGGTAGATCCTCGGGCCAAGGGAGGCACTCTGCAGCCCCTGGAAGGTAACGTGTATACAAACCCAACAGTCTGCTGCAGCTCCCTTAGCCTTTTCCCTGCTAGGATAAACCTGGACAGCTGAGACATTTGTCTGTTGTGTCATGAGCTGCTGAAAATTGCAGCTGAAGCTTCTGATCCAGCTGGTACCTCTGCATCAGCACCTAGGTGCAGATGCTGCTGGCCACTCTGACCATCACATGTATTCATTTAACAATAGAATTTCCAATCCTGCCTTTCTGCCATAGACGAGGAATGCATATTTTCTTGTACTTACACTTCCATAAATCCAGATTAGACCCATTTAAGCCAAGGGAGTTACTGTGGCTTTACAGTCTTTGAAACTGAGACCAGGATAACAGCAAGATGTACGCTGACAAGTAACACTGCATGACTAGAGGGGACCTCCCGGTGAAACAGCTGACACTGAGCACCTGAGGTCTGCACTAGGTGGTTTTGGGGACATTTCCTTTGGAACAACTCAAGTCTGGTCCAAGGACTGAGCAAGTGTTGGCAGCTGGACTACCTACAATATGCATTTTCTCATTTGGTTTTGTCCAAAAGCTTGTGCAGTTCAGGAGTGCAGTACTGTGATGCAAACTGATGGGCAGTGAGTGGGAGTAACTGGATGGTTTCCTTTTGAAGAAGACCCTTGATCCAATTAAAATGAGAGTGTGAGCACAGTGAACTTTACCTGTCATATTTTTTCTAGTTTTAATCAAGATAGCACTCAGGATGGAGGATGTGGGGTTTTTTTCTTTCTCTCCCTGTTGCTCTCTTTTTTTTTTTTTTTGAAAGAAAACACAAATATAAAACCCATTTTAGTAACAGATCACACTCATTTTCAAATCTGTCTTGAAAAACATCTAACAGGGTGAAAACTACCTTGACTTTTTGTGACTTGATTGTCTGCCTCTGGTGGAGAGTAATGTAGACTTAAGGGAAACCTGCAATTTCTGCTTTCTTATATATTTTGATTTTCAGCACATATTTTCCTCACAATAAGACTGAAAACTAAAATTTGCAAAGCCTCATATAATACAAAATTAGAAAAATAAGTTTTCCAATCATTAAATTTCAGCATCAGCATTTAACCTTCCCCTTTGATCACATTACAAGTCATATATAGTAGTCTACTTTCTCACATTCAAACGTGAAAGACTTTTACCTCACAAAGATATTTTTTTCTAAAGAAAATTTTCTGAAAGCCGAGACATTCCTGTGAAAAGGAATTAATTAAATGGGATTGTGTTTTAAAATGTCTGATCAGAAAAGCTGCGGTCTGACCTAGAACAGAACTTGCATTGATTTCAGAAGATGCAGGACTTAATCCTAAACATTATGTATTTTCAGCCTACCAAGGCAATGTGTTTTTAAGACCTGAGTTTCAAGCCTGTGGAGTTGATGTGCAAGGTGGTCTGACAGCCAGCACTATGAAATTACTGACACAAAGATGTGATGAGACTGGTGAAATTTCACTGACACCTAAACAGAGATCTTGTCTCCTGGGCTTTCACAGCTGCAATTTTAGTAATGCTTTTGTATAAGAGAGACTTATTTTGCCCACTGGAAGAACATCAGCTTGGAAGGGCACAGAGAAATCTTACCAGTTATAGTCAAAAACGTCAAGGAGATGAGGAGATTTATACCCCAGTTCATGCTAGATGTCAAAGCCATGGCCCGTCCTCTGATCCCACCAGGGAAAATTTCACTCAGGACCAACCAGGACACTGAAATACAAGGAAAAAAAAATGTTTCTTTGGAAGGATGGCTCTCCTTGCTGTAAATCTAGTAGTCCATGGATTCAGGTGAGGCCCCCTGAAAGAATAAGTTGATTTTCAGGGGGTTAGATTTCTAAGAGCCCACGCTCTGCAGGCAGCATGTGCAGCAATCAGCATCACCTCGGGTGATCCCTTCATCCCTGCCCAGTGGGTGCCTGAGCCAGTGACAGGTGGCACTGGACTGGGGAGGTGAGCTCTGACTGCATGTCTGGGTTTGAAAGCAAGTTCTGACTAAATAACTCTTGAGTGACATAACACTAATGGAAGTGGGGCAGCAAACCAAAGCAATCTTCAGCCTCAGAGGGGCACTGCGTGTTTATGCCACCTTATAAATCAACCTGCCACACTGAAGTATGCTTGCTATTCCAGCTCTCTGCTCCACATAAATGAGATTGCTGAGGTATAAATGAAGAGAGAGGGACTGATTTTTGACTCCTTCATATCACACCACACCACACTACAGGTGACCTAAATGCTGGTGCTGCTAGCTCCCAAAAGCAAATTCAGACATGAGGAGCTGGCTGTGTAATCACCTTGATAGCAACAGCAAAAAACATAAAGACACATTTTTGTACCATTCCTGATTATCAGAAAAGAAATGAACAAAAACCCACACACAAACAAACCCAAAGCCCAGCCAAAGACCTGCTCCACCCTCTCCTTTTGTTGACAAGCAAGGGGCATTAGCAAGAGGCTGCTGTGTGGAGAGGTTGTGGGTTAGCAGACGACTGGCACAAGAGCAGTGAGGTACACATGGATGAGCTGTGTCTTCAGACCCTTGGACATGGCCATTATAAATTGCTCATGTGTGCTGTGATTTCTGCAAAATGACAGATAGGAATTTACCCAGAACACTTGCACTGGCCAGTCTAAAACGATACATTTGAAAAACAGGCTCTTGTATGTCCAAGTGTGTTTCACACTGTACTATCCCTTTGGATGCTTGTAGAATTCCTGTGTGACAGCACTGGTAAAGGTAGGAAAAAAAAGGTGCTCCAGGAGAAGACTAAAAAGGACTAGCTGAAATGGGGAAAAAAACCCCTGAGTTTAGAGTTAACAGAGCAGATTTGAGCAAATTCTAGACTTCTTTGTACCATAGATTTGAATTAATTTTTTTTTGGTGGACTTGGCCCAGATTTTTATATTTTTTAAAGAAAAATAAAAAGGCTTCACTCCCACCGTGGGAGTCACCCAGAAGAGTGATAATTTTATTACAGAGAATCAAGACCACACTTCGTAAAGGCCTAACCCTGTTGGGCATAGTCAAGTGGCCATAACACAGCTGCCACATCTAACAGCAGCCATAGTGAGGCTTTTGTTTCTTTTTTTTTTTTTTTAATGACTTGGATCACATCAAGCTTTAACACACTTGCTGCTGACAAGACAAAGGGTGCTGTAAAGAAGCATCCTCGGCGTGTTCTGTGGTGTGCCTACAGGCGAGGCAGGAGCAAAGAAGCAGTGAACTGACTTCTCAAGCAGGTCTCTTTCCCTGCCAAGCCAGCTAGCCCTGCACCTGAGCAAATTCATGGGGATGTCATGACAGTATTTTGCACCCCCTCCCCCCCCAGCACCCCTCAGGGCTGTTGAAGCTAGTATTGTTAGTCACCACACTTCAGGACCTGAAAAGCAAAGCAGCAAGTAGGCAAGAGGCAAAGGAGCCCTTCTGAGGTGTGCATTCACAGCCCCTGCAGTTCATCCCCACAGGATGGCCCGCCAGCCAGCACGCAAATCTTGCTGCAAAAATTGTTACACATAAAAAACTGGCAAAAGGGATATTTACCGTCACATTAGAATTAAAATAAAGGTTGAAAGAATCCAAATCCACTTTCTGCTGGGCATAAACTAACCTCCAGGAACAAAGCAGGGTTCTGGGCACTGGAGGATGGCTCATGCTGCAGCTGGAATGTGTGCCACTGCGGCAACTCCAGTACCATGCAGTTTTCCAACAACAGACTGGCCCTTTCAGCCTAACTGATAATGTGTCTGGAGGCTTGAATTGTTTTCCTGTTAAGAAACCAAAATACTTGAGGATCTGCATCAGCTGTAATAGTGGTTAGCTGCTTTTATTGCAACCACTTATTTAGTCCAGACAGATGCCCCCAAAACACCAGGACTGTTCTTCATGTCTGCTAATGGCAGCTACACCCACTAGCATGGCCCTGACCTCTGCTTAGCTGGCAAGGAGTGGATAGGCTCATTCCCCCGGGGAGAAAGAGCAGTTGTAGAAATCTGACACTACAGCCTGTTTACTCCTTTCCCCAAGCTGAAGCAGCAATAACCATTGATTCTTTGCTTTTAGCACCTCTCTGGGATGGCGTTTACTATTTGTACCTTTGCCAAAAAGCAGCAGCTGCCGTAGGTATGGCAGGGATGTGACTTGCTCTGGGGAAGCCAGCAGCTAGGTTCAGGCTCCCATTCATAATGACTGCTGCTGCCTTCTGCTCTGTGCACACAACACTGCAAAAATTCAACCTCCACGCTCCCAAAGTCGCTGCCAAGCCACCCGTGTTCTCTGCCTTCACCAGCCCAAGCAGTGGCATTCTGCAGGGGAAATCAGCCTCTCCTTGCAAAGAGGATCTAAATACCATCCTCCACCCCCAACCCCTCCATCTGCTGTGTAATCCAGCGGTACCTCCAAAGGATGCTGCAATAGTAATCACACTGCACACACTCTGTAGGTTTCAGTGTCTGCTCCAGCCACCCCCAGCTGGTGTTAGTGGGATGGATGGGAAAAGAGCTGGTGATCTCCAGGTCTGATGTAGGTAAGAGATGAGGCTAAGGGCTGGACAGCATGATTCTCTGTGCTTGATTCAACAACTGCGGGATTTGTTGCTGCAGGCAGTAGCTCATCTTTGCTGACCTGCAGTGTGTTGTGTGTTGACAGCAGTTAAGAAAAATTGTGCAGTTTAATGGTCCTTTATTATGGTACAATATAGAGAAAAGAACACACACTGCAAATGCAGACAGAAATACTGCATTGGATCAGAAAGCTTAACAGTTTCATTAAATATCACAGAAACGAGATGGTCTGATATTGCTCGCCCAAGTGGAAAGAGTAGAGGATTCAGATATAATAAACAGCCCCATGACCAGGATGGTGACATCCACCTCTAAAGAAAGTCACAGGGGCTGTACAAGCAGGAAACAGAATAGTAATGGAAGGTTTCAGCTACTCCCATTAAGACTGAATCAATCATGCATAATTGAGCACAGTGCTGGGAGTACATTTTACATACCAGAGATGATGGTTCCTTTTAGCACTTTGTTGGCTATTTAATGAGACAAAAAAAGGCAAATCATGCTTTAGTGCTGAGCCTGGGTAGTTCAAGATGCAACCATGAGAAAGATGCTCTGTTACATTGGTTATAACATTTAAAATTCAATATTCTTGTAGAAAGGGAAAAGCCAGGAGCCTACCACGTTTTGTTTTGAAAGGAGAACAATATTAGCCTCCTTTCTATAAAGAAAGGGCTTCAGTGGTGCTCTGGAGGATGTTTAAAAGGTGCCTCTGGAGGATGGTTGAAGGTTTAAATATACATACAACCAAATAAGTGAGAAATAGCTCAGCACAGATAAACTACTGAATGAAGAAAACTGTTAGAAATAGGCATTTGCCTTTAGAAAAGGTGTACATTGTGCCCAGGCAAAGAAAACACAGTATGATTGCTGAAATGTTACTTCCAATATCATCATCAGGCAGCCAAGTGTTTTGATTGTGCTGGCTGAGAAGACGAGAGGCCAGGAGGCAGTGGCATCCCAGTATTAAAGAAAACTTTCCACTGGGATGCAGGAAGGGATCACCCTGCTAGACTGTACCGAGCTCCTAGCTGGAGCTAGGATAAAGCTGACTAATATCAGCTGGAAAGGGGTTTGTGTACAGTGTCTTGAAGAAGAGTCCTAAGGAAAACCATTTTGTCATTTTGAAAGAGTTAAGGAATACGGTGTTAGAAATGAATGAGCCACTGTGCTTTTCAATCTCAAAGAGCTTTGGTGAAGTGTTGTGGGATAGAAGAACAGTGGGTTTAGTCACATTCTAAAAGATACAAACCAAAAGAATCCAAGTGAAATTACCAGATACAGCAGTTAGGTGAGGCAGAAGGATATATTTTTCACACAATGTGTATTTCAGCCATGGAACTCCCTTTCCAAGAACAAGATACTTCCAATATGAAAAATATTGGTCAGTTAAATCATTAAATGCTGGGTGTCAAAACATTATTTCTTCATATGTGTGGAAAAGGATCCATCCTGAACTATTGTCCAAAATAGTAAAAATAATTTCTCAATATTTTTCTTGAAGTTTTCTAAACTACAGATAGGCAGAAGGACAACTGTGCATGCCACATGGGCCTCTTCTTCTGCACTGTCTTTCAGCACCTGTTGCTGGCTGGAGGTTATATGGTTGGAGGCAGGTTAACACACTGATTAAATGGACTTTTTGTTTCAGCCAACACAGCCAAACTAATGAACTTTATACCTGGGCTGTAAGCAAAGAGATGTCTAACTTCATGTGACATCTTCCTTACTTCCTTACTTTACTACTATGCAGTAAGTAAATTTTAAAAAGAGAAATTAACATACATCAGAGAAGCATAAAAATCTGAGAATAACTGAGAATGCCATGAGCTTGAGGGTGCTCAACATTCAAGTGAGGTATATGAATGAAAAACTTCCTTGTTTTGACCTTTTCCTGCCAGGAGGTAGAAGCAAATTGGAACCTGCTCAGCAGCTCTTATTAATGAAATATTATATTCCCTTGGCATTCATTTATTGCTTAGCATTTTTTTTCCTGTACCTGTATTGTGTGAGATCAAATTCTTTATGGTGAGATTCAGAAAATGGCCACTGCAATATTTGAAAGAATTCAGGTTTTTGAGGTATAAACTCATAAACTCAGGTTTCTGGAAATCAATTAATTTGACTTACAGCTTAGGGGGGAAGTGGGCAGAAGTACTTTAGATTTTGAAAAGGAGGACTGGGTTGTTAACAAAACAAGGTCCAAGCGAAGATAAGGAAGGGATTATCCCATAAAGTAACACAGACAGACCATCTAAGAGTGTGTCACAAATGATCAGTGCTGGGGAAGGATGCAAACAAGTCACTGCAAAGTTGCCATGAGATGGCAGGACTTGGCTAATGACTGGCTTTACCAAGACCAGATTTTTATTCCAGGCTCATAAAATCCAACAGGTTTTTCATTTTCCTGGCTTCTGGCTTTGCTAGGTATTACCAGAAATAGCCAGGTGGCCAACCACTTCTCACTAAAGGCCAGGTTCAGCAGTAGCTGGTCTTGATTTCAAAGGGCACGTTGTGCCATCAAAGGGGACGGCAGAAGCCTTCAGAGTGTGCGGTGGTGGTGAGGTGTGTGCCTGTGAGGACACACAGAACTGGGACAGAGCTGGGCTTGGGGGACACATGTGCTGCTGTCACACACCAGCACTGTCCCAGCACGGCTCCAAGCACCCACATAATGCAACTCTGCAAAGGCTTTCACAGCAGATCCAGTGAAAGTCACCTGGGGGACTGGCAAAAGTGAGGGATGCTTAAACTGGAAAAAGAAGAGGGTGGGAGGGAGTTGGTCCTTTTCCAAAGCAGATAAAGGAGATATGACACATAAAAAGTGGACTTAAACTCTGCCCACAGTTTTGTGTTTTGTGCAAGAGGACAAAGTAGACGACTGTGACTGGCATTAAATGCCAGACTTTGCTTAACAAGAGATATCTTTCTCTCTGGCTCTGCCCCGTAATATGAAACTGAAGTGGCTGCTCAAAATTAATAACTGGCAAATATAGAGCAAATGTGCAGCTGTATTGCTTTGGAGAGCATGTAAGCTGCCAGCAGAGAGCCAGCCTGACAGGGTCAAGTCCTACCCTGTGTATGCACATTAAAAGGAGTGGAATTGCTGTCTTGCTGAGAGAGAGGAGGTCAGGAGAAGCCTCAGCTAATCTCATGCCTCTGGCTGCATCCTGATCTCTGAAGATGAAAGCAATAAATAAGTACTTTAATTCTATGACTGCCAAGGTGCTTCTTTCCAAGCAGCAGACTACTGGTTGCAAGATGCCTGATGCCAGCTGATGATCCAGAAGAAGCTGACATGGTGTGCCAAATCTAAATTCTTTTTCTTTTCTTCTGGTATACCACAATTCTGTTTCTAATGGTTAACCCTTTAGGCTGACTCCATGCAGTAACATTATTAGGACAAGTGGGGTTCAACCCTTTTTTCTCTGAGGCTATGTCAGAGTACATAAAGATTGTTGCCCACTGTTTTTACTATTTGCATCACTATCTGACAGACAGGTTGAGCACTCCCATGTGATTTTTTAAGGAACCTTGCAGTGGACCATTGAAATCACTCATGCCTCCTTCAGTTTATGATAGAGCAGTAGGAGGGGTTTGGGGGAAGATACTGATTCCAAAGCATTACCTCCATCATCTGTGCTCTGGGCCACTTGAGAAGGAGGGCAGTGAGATGTAATTCGCATCTGATTTTCCTAGTGATCATTCCTCCCTTAACCTTCTCACCAATGTAGGCCTGCATTTTAATGCTTTTTTTTTATTATTCAAATTTTCATCTCCATTAACGTGAAAGAAATGCTATGGATCATATGGGCTTTCCTTTTAAATGCAAGGTGCTCAATATATTCTTAAATCTGTTTTCAGTGGTTCTCAATTACTATCCATTTTCATCTTGGAAGAATAGTCACAAATGAGCTTTCTTAGAGGAGGTGATTCCCATCTGAAGGATTACTGGGCAAGTAGTGATAGATACATAAGGATCTAGAAATAGTAGAATTCTCTTAGTTACTGTGATTTGTAGACCATCTTGCCCAATAAAAGTGCTCAGCAGAAAATCTATCGGTAGAATTGTCCTGTTTCAGCTGGTAGAGAGCCCATTTTCTTCTGAGTAGCTGGTACAGTGCTGGGTTTTGGATTTAGTATGAGAACAATATTGATAACACAGTGATGTTTTAGCTGCTGCTAAGTAGTGCTTACCCTAAATCAAAGACTTTTCAGTTTCCCATGCCCAGTTTTCCATTCCCAGTGAGCAGGTGCACAAGAAAGTGGGAGGGAGCATGGCCAGGGCAGTTGACAGCACCTGGACAAAGCGATATTCTATACTACAGAGCATCATGCCCAGGTTTTAAACTGGGAAGAGTTGGCCAGGAACCACTGATCACTGCTCAGGAAAAGTCTGGCCAGCAGTCAGTGGGAGGTGAGTAATTGTGCTGTGCATCACTTGTTTCTCTTCATTTTTATTCCTCTCTCTCTCTCTCTGCCTCTTCCCTTTTCATCACAGTTATTTGTATTATTGTTATAAACATTATTATAATTAGAATTATTCTTTTTGTTTGTTTATTTCCATTATTAAACTGCTCTTATCTCAACCCATGAGGTTTAATTTTTTTTTCCCAATTCTCCTCTCTAGTGGGCAAGGGGCAGGGGAAAGCGTGAGCAAGCAGCTGTGAGGTACTTAGTTGCCAGCTGGAGTTAAAAAAGAAGAATGCATCATAGCCTTACTGTTGGAATATATGGTAGTAGTCTGTACCTCTTTTCAGGTACCCTAAGAAAAGCTGTTTTGAACTGATGTGTGAGATGATGATTCTGTTTGCAAGTGGATATCACAGTCACCGTTTCTCTCATCCTTTGTTATGCAGACACTCAAATTCTCCTATCAAGACAACAATATGCAGAGCCACAGAAAGGAAAAAAAAAAAGAGAGAAAAAGGAAAAATTTAAACAAGCTTTCAAGGGAGAATATGCTTATTATAATAAAACACATACTGCCATCCAAAAAAAGGCCTTTTAATTAAAACCTGAAATATGTATTCTGGTTTGTGGGTGTTTATTTGCTCAGAATATTTAATCCAGGATAATCTGCTGAGGCATTTGCAGAGGAATGACTGCAGAAGCCAGAAGCCCTAATTCATGAGGAAGTTCTATGTGAATTAGTTTGGCTTATCACATATTTCACTTCTACAAAGTATGCAGAGGAGAAATTATCCTGTTGGGTGGGATAAGGGAACCTGTTTTTCCAGTACCCAAGGGCTACTGGTGGTCCTTGAGGGGTTGCACAGTAGGAAAAAACCCTGTTGTGACAGAGCAGTTGGGGGCAATTTAGGCCTTTGCTCTTGAAGAACAGAGATTTTGTTTGTGTGCATGCCTCACAAAACTCCCAGCAGAAAGGATAAGCAACATTTTACAACAGTGACTTATTTAGTGAGAGGCCTGGGGTGATACAGGTTTTTTAAGTTCCTCATTGGAAACAGCTGCCCATGCTTTGCTTTGGTTGCTACTGGAGGAAGGCAGTGAGGAGGAAGGTGTGAAGGCTCTGAGTTTAACCACCACAAAGTGTTCTGTTTCTTCTGTAAGGGTTTTCTGCACTTAGGGTTGATTTTCAAACACAGCAGAAGCTGGGTGCCCTCCTGCATGCCCCTTCCCTTTGAAAAAATCTTCCTGGCTTTGCTCCCAGAGCTCAGTGTGGCACAGGAACCTGGATGCCACAGGAGAAACAGTCTCCTGACTTCATGCACTGACTCAGCGTGCTCTCTGTGCTTTGGCTGACAGTCTCACCTTCCCCAGCAGTGCCAGTAAATTATGTGACTGATTACACACTTTTACCTTTCCAGCATAACTATTTTCTCATACTTTAATACCTGTTTCAGTTTCATGAACTTTACAAATGAAATAAAATACTGACTTTGCACTTGAAGTCCTACGGACAGTTTTATTTTCTGCACAAAGCTGGCCCAAGATCAGCTTGCCTCTAAAATATTCTTCCCCAGCCCTCTTTCCTGAAGGAGACTGGATTTTATGAATCTTGACAGATGACCTGCAAACTTTTTACAGATTTCAGTATCACAATTGTCTTGTCTCCTAGAACATGGTTAAGGAAACCAGTACGAGCTAAAGTTTAAAACTGTGCATAATTTTATTATGCACAGGCCCCATTTCTCTTAAGCAATACCTTTGTGTCAATAGGTTTCCTAACACAGAACTATTAGTAAAGAGGTATTTACAATACACAGAGCACCAAGCTCAGGATACTGACTCAAATCCCTCTTTAAGTGGAGCATAATATGCCAAACCACAGGAAGTCACCTACCTTTCCAACAGCAGATTGAACCACTGTCATTGCAGAGACACAGGAAGAGTGGCAGGGGCATGGTGTGGTCTCTCCCTCTTTTCACAGTAGCCAGGGCTCTGTCTCTCAGAAGGCAAAGCCTTTGGCCTGACCCACCAAGACTTTCCCTCATTAACATATTAGAGTTACAAACAGGAATATAAATGTCAGTGAAAATCATGTCTCTGATTTCAGGTGCATTTCAATATACACTTTAAATTCAGTCTTGGGGTGAAATATAATAACATAATAAAGCAATTAAGAAGCTCCCACTGACATTCCCATGTCTCATTATCACAAAAGCAATTTTTCCTTCTTATGACCTTTTTGACACTTACAAAAGCCCCCCAGATTTGTAGGTTTTATCAAGTGAGATAAGACAAATCTATTCATCTGATATTTTAGAAAGCACCTTCTGCAATTTGAAATCCTATAATTAATGTCCAGCTATCCAAAAATATCTTAAATGGGCTTGCACTTCACTACTAGCCAACAGCCTTTGAAAAGGCAAACCCATTCCTGGGATAGCTTGATGTGTTAACAAGAGGCTTCAGATAAACTTTATCTGCGGCAAGGAAATAGGGACAAGTAGGCAATTTACAGCCCTTGCTTTATTTTTCATTTTGGTATGCCTTGTCTTTCTACTGCAGCTTGGTAATACTGACACTGTGTGAAATAAAGGCCACGAGAGGCAGCATTTGAATAGCACAGGAATGATGAACTAGATAAGCACATGGAGTGTCATATTCAAACCACATGGATGCATGCATTAAAAGATGATTCAGTACAAATAAACAGTGCTAGGAATCTTGTCATAAAACAAAGAATCCAAGATAACTTTTTTATTATCTAAAATAGGACTTTCTGAAGCGTTTCTCAGCGAAACATGCATATTCCCAAGGTTTATTATCTTCATTAAATTACAACATAGCATTTAAGCACTTGATTGGTTTTGAATACTTGATTTAGTCCCTGCCACTATCCCATTTTCCAGAGTAAACCACAAAAAAACATAAAATTGATGCTTCTAATTTCTGTGAATTTTAAGGTCAGGCCACAGCTGCTGTGAAAAATGTAGAAACTCAAAAATAAAACATTGCAAACAAATGTCATGCAAGGCAATGTTGAGTATGAATGTCTGTTAACATCAGATTCCTGTGGACTATAAGTTAATATGACAACCACATGGTTTTAAAAGCCTGAAATACTGCTTTAATGTAGGAGATATTGAAGTGAATTCTAGCTATCTGATTTTTTTACCAGTGTTTTCCAAGACAGTGCAAAACCATTAAGCTTACAATATTTCAAAACACAGGAACAGCCAACTAAATCCATGGAAGGTTCAGAATTTCCACACTGAGGGTTCTCATTCCCACAGGATTTTCCAGTTTCAGGTCAAGCATTTGGTGGCCAAGATCAAGCCCAAGAGCATTAAGGGGCAGAGAAAAACCATTTTATACAATCTGGATTATCAGGATGGCGAGAGATATGACTTCTGTAATCGAGTCCCTGGGCTGCACAGTGTCATGTGTTAAACCAGCTGTTCTGGGTTTTGTTACAGATGCATTTAGTGACTGAGGTGAAAGACACGTAAAAGGTTCAGCCTTTAACAGTGCTATTGAATCATGCTGTAACTCAGGTAGCCAGTTAACCTAACAATCCCAGAACCAAAGCCAAAGGGACTATATTTGCCTCCAGTAGAGTTCTCTGTAGGGCAGTGTTCCAGCTCTGGGTCTTGCCTTGATTAATCCAACGAAACACATAGAGAGAGACCTCCACAAACCACACAAGACTGTATAAGACAGTGATGGATTGAGGATGGATTTACCTCCTTCTTCACCTCTATGGATTTCACTTTTCTTGTGAACCCTTCAGCTTTCTTCCAACCTCCTTGATCTTTCTTGCCTGATCCTTCTTCCTACTTCTCCACTTTCCCCAACATGGGTTTAAAGCTGCATTTAAATGACTCCAACAGTTCACAATAAGATGTAGAGAAAACAAGTGAGTTTTTACATGGGAATAGAATAGAATAGAATAGAATAGAATAGAATAGAATAGAATAGAATAGAATAGAATAGAATAGAATAGAATAGAATAGCTCAGTACAAAGGGACATGCAATAATTATCTAGTCCAACTATATGACCACTTCAGGGCTTACCAAAAGTTAAAGCATACTATGTGTGGAATGCTGTCTAATTAGTTTCCTGGTCATCCTAAAGTTCCTTTAACAGCCAATAAGGAAGGGAGCATTGTGCCAAAGGAAAGCTGACAAATTGCACAGGTTTCACAGAATATGCTGAGTTGGAAGGGACCCACAAGGATCATCGAGTCCAACTTTTAAGTGAGTGGCCCATACAGGGATTAAATGGGGGGTTGAACCCACAACCTTGGTTTTATTCACACCATGCCCTGAGTAAGAGAGCAGGGGTCTGAAAGCCCCCTGTTGATGGGGAAAATATCAGTCTTTGTTGATAATCTGAGGAATCTGGCTCCTGCATCAGTTGGATTCTCAAACACATTGAAACATCTGTTCCATTTTAGGTACAAATTATCTCAGTTTTAAAGTATTCATTCAAGCTGATATAAATTTAACTCAGATATACTCAATATGGCAAATCTGCCTAGGTTTAAACTAGAAATGGACATCTATCATCCTAAACTACATTTTCATCAGTAAAAATTTGCTGTTAAGGTGTGCCCTCACTAGGAGCTTGTCTTTAGCAACTTCTCTGCATGGGTTTTGCTCCTCCCAGGGCTGATGATCCACACACAGAGCTCCCACAGCAGCAAGATTGTGCATCACAGTAAGGCCTGCTGGAGACCACAGTCCCTGCACCTTCCTGGGGGAGCCCAGCCTGGGGGGCACAAAGCCACAATCCTGGGTCTTTCATGCAGGAGGAATTTAACCAGTGTGCAACTAGTAAAACACGAAGGCAGGCTTGGTGGCCTGCCACCCTTCCTTGCATTAAGATAAAGGAAGTGACTGCAGTGACCACAAGCCCTTGGTTTGTTCACCTGTGTTTATCCTCTCTTGTGCCTGCTCCAACAACTTTGAATCTGCCTGGTGTAAGTACCTCTGCATCCACACAAGGAGAGAAGGGAGATGTGAGGGATCCCTAAATCCAGGAGGAGCTTTAGTCTGAGGTGGCTGTGAGTGAGTGGCTGAGAGTCTATCAGAGAGCCATCCTAGGGGGAAGCACTGTTCCCATAACTGCTCTAGGACATGAAGTAATAGAACATCTTTGTCACAGGTTGGCAGAGACATAAGTACCTTTGGACTTTATACAACTAAGTTTTGGAGTTTTGAGGATGATTCATGTCATGAAATTGCCCCTCAGTCCCACTTGTAGGTGTTTTTGTGGATTTTCATCTGCATGCTCAGCATGAAATGCCATGAAGCCAGCAGAGCTGATGTGATTTGCTCCAGCAGATTATCCCAAAGATCATTGGCCAACTGCCTAAATGCTTTTGCAGTTACACAGAAATGTGTTTAAAGGACTCACAGAGGAAGAGTTCTTGTGCAAGACACCAATGCCATACATGCAGTCCGAATGCATACATTTGACATCCCTGTCTCATTAAAGCTGTTCCTCATTCCATACCAAAAATTCCCTGAGATGTTCACGGATTCCCTTGAACTTCACTCCCACAATATGTGTAAAGAGGTACTGTCCAAGTCCTGTTCTGCTCACTTGCCTTTAATTTGCAAGAACCAATTCAGATTGGGAAACAGACACTCTGTTTGGTCCAGAACCAGTCTGCATTACTTGCTTCTCAGCCTAGGATTTGCTGGAGCCACTCTGGCTTCCTTTTGATAGAGAGCATTGCCTCCAGACCACATTGCATGCCTGTGTGTGGTGCTACCGTATTTCTTCCAACTAGTTACTAATGAGATCATCTCACTCAGGGGATATGCAGAAAATAGGAGGGGAGAAGTTGGCCCTGTTTAGTATTTGATCATAAATGGTGCAAAAGGAGATGGTCAAGGCAGAAAAGCAGATCTTTGGTAATGGGTGCAATCTGACATCTGAATTTTTTTCATCAGGTCTGTGAGGGGAGCAGCAGAGCTCTGGGCACCCACTCTGTTTCAGAGAGGCTACAGCTGCCCTACAGTTGCTAACCAAGA
Source organism: Leptocoma aspasia (assembly GCA_013399835.1). Taxonomy (NCBI): domain Eukaryota; kingdom Metazoa; phylum Chordata; class Aves; order Passeriformes; family Nectariniidae; genus Leptocoma; species Leptocoma aspasia. Next base: position 49,797 of record VXAX01006444.1, read on the forward strand.
GAACTCTCTTGCACATGCTCCATTCAAACATAGGAATTCTATACACTTACAGCTTTATTTTGGAAAATAAGTCTGCTATCCCAGGAGCATGGCTTTCCAGCATCCCAACATGTTGTATCACACACAGTGGTGAAGGAAGGAAGTGACACCTCTTTATGAGAAAGGACCTCTAGTTTTGCCCCTCAAATGGTTTGAACAGAGCAACTGGCAAATGAGATGCTCTGAAACTATTTCAGTTAATTCTGTACCATTTAGTAAGTGGTCATGCATGGTCATAGCCCTGACTAGATTATTTCTGTGTGTCCTTTGTGTTAAATTAATTTCCACGGTCACATTGAGTGACCACATTTTAGCTTGGGTGATGAATTGGTGATCTACCTCCACACCACACTCATCAGCCTGCACTCACTGATCCCTGTGAAAGGCACAGCAGTGCTTCTGCCAGGCTCTGACTTCTCCTGTCCCTCCCTGTCCACATACAGCAGGTTCCAATGCTTCTCTTCACAATCATGTGCTACAAACAATGAGGAACCCCTCTCATACTCCTCACCCTTCGCATGGCAGCCAGGAGTAGTTTCTTTAGGGCTCTGCAGGTATCATTCCCTCGTGAGAACAGCTGATCCTTGTTTGTCCTTTCTGACACACAGACAAAGGGTAACCCAAGACATGGGTGTCAAGCAAGCTCCCTTAGCTGATGACTGAATGCCTTGAAACACCTCTGCAAACACCCCAAGAGAAATGGCATGTGCTGTTCTGTGGTGTGATGCAACACTGATTTGTTGCATCTACAAAACGTCCTATAATTGTGTGAAATTGAGTGTGAACAAGCAGTTGAATTGCAGTTCATCAAACATAATTAAACAGAAACAGCAGCAGAAATGCTCCTTTTATCTTGTGCAAGGGCTGATGATATAAATACAGAGCACCCCAGAATCAAAAAATTGACTAAGCAGATGCTTACTAGTCTGTGAATTCTTTTGTAATGCAAAAATTACTTTTATCTCTCACTGTCAATTTTTGAATGCTCATCACTATCAAAGCCTGGGTGCTTTGATAAAAGGCAATAAATATATTTAGCATATTCTTAGTTCATTTAAAAAATCAATCTACTTTATGTAATTTGGCAATAAAAAAGAAATCATTTATAAACATCTGCTACACTAATCTGGATTGTAACTATCTCTTTGACCAGAATTTAAAAAAAAAAAAGGGTAAAAAAAAAGTACGAAGTAGATAAAACGAAGATGATAGAGCTCAGATTGTGTGATCTGTCCTGTGAAGAGTGTGTCTTCTCCTAATGGTCCTACATAAAGTCTCCTTTATCCCCACAGAACATAGTGCAGCATGGACTCAAAATAAACTGGGTGAATTTATTCCAGAAGTGGCCTTGTGGTGTGGAAGGAAAAGAGCAAGGTCTTCTCTGCTCCTTGTCCAAAAGATGTTGATTTGATCTACAAAGAGAGGCATCCTCAACACCACCTTCACCTTAGCCAGGCATTGCATGAGCATGAGAGTTTGCACTGAAAATACAGTGCTGCAGGGGTTACAGTGCTTTTGTCCCCAGGTGCCCCAGGCATAGCCTGGACACTGCAGCCACCAAATGCAGCCTCCATGCCTCCTTCCCACTGACAAGTAGACAATGGAGAACAGTCTGGTCCAGACCACAGACCAGATTTAGAGATGAATATCATAAACATGTTAAAACTATTTACTTTACATAAGCAGAGGGTCTCATTTTTCTTCATTACACTAAGAAAGGTTCACTGAGGGTAAGAAAGCTAAGCTTTGAAAATACATTCAGGGATTAGGGCTCCAAACAGAAGATGTTGTAGGCTGTATATGAGACAAAAATTATAACTTTGCATCCCAGTCCAGACTATTCAAGCATGATAGATCCTTTGCAGATCCCAACAATCTCTTGGTTCTCCAACCCTTGCATTTTCTATACTTTTTAACTGAAATTTTAACTGAACAGTGTACTTTCAAAGGCAGGAAAATGCCTTGAAAGAACTTAGCTGCAATTTGAAATACATGTATCTCTGCTAGACCTGGCCTTCACTTGCTAGGCAAATGCATCTGTCAGAATAAATTGCCTCACAGTGGCTTTATACATGATTTCTCCATGATGGAACTGAGAGGGTGCCTGTTCTTTCCCATTTTCTGTTTGAAAGCATTTGAGCTCTCAAGTCAGGAAAGAGATCAAAAAACAAGCACTGGCCTCAGAGACTTCTCAGATCAGCCTGGAAAACACATCAGTTTTTGTAGCCCTCAAGAAAATAGACATTGTTCTCATTAACGGTACGTTAGGCCAACTCAAATGACTAAGAACCCATTTACAGCCAGGTCACCAGGAAGGCAGATTTCAGCAGGAGGCCAAGACTGAACATGTGACCCCACTCTAAGGGTCATTAAATATATGTTTGAAATCCTCAAATAAAAGTTCAACTAACATTTTCTTTTCAGGGTTTCATCCCTGGTTTTGAACCTATGTCACAGAAATCAGAATCCAGCCCCAAGACAATCTTCAAGGGAAGGAATAATGCTGTAATAAATCACACACTCAACTTGCAACCCTAGCAATGAATGCTTATCTCACACTGCTCTCTATGTGAGCAATGTTTTAAATAAATAAATACTGCAGGGGAGTTGTTGTTAGTGCAATTGTTGGGTTGTATCCTTGTGGCAAGCTTTTTATCATAATAGTACAGGAGAGTACAGTTTGTTTGCAGTGCAAGTTTGAGCCAGAGTGCAAAAGCACATAAAGTCTGTTAATAAATAACGGACTGGGCATGTGGGTTTTGCAGAGTGACTTAAAAAGTCAATCCCTTTAAAGTACAACATTATGCAAGTGCTATTGAAACAAAACAAAACAAAACAGGGAGATTTAATTTCTAGTCGCTTGGAAGGAGAGCGTGGGACCTGTGCAAGTGTGATGGCAGATGCAGCAGCACAGCGTCAGCTGCACAGTGACACGCCTTTGTGTCCCCCCACTTGTGTTGTCCTGCCCAAGCACTGGCAATGGTACTACAGCTTGCTCATGAATCATGATACCTTGAATGTGTTTTCTGTGTCTGAAGACTATTACACAGTCAGAGGGACAGATCCTCAGCAGGACTCAGACAGGTTGGTATTTTGTAGATTGGATGATGTCATACCATACAGAGGTCTAGAGCTTATCTTGGGTTTAGGAGCTAGCAGCAGCAAATGCCTACATCTTAACCTTCCCAGTGTAAGGACACAATAGACTAGAAAGAGGAAGGATAGCGTAAGGCTCCATAATTTTGCTGTACAAAGCCAACAGCAGTTCTTGACTGAATAGGGACCAGTTAATTACACTGAACAGAAGGGAGATCAGGTCATTGACCTTAAGGGGCAGGACCTCTTCCCAAAAAGTACATGCCAGGCCTGCCAGGATGGTGTGTAACATCAGTGTATAACCAGTGCATATTGGCAGACAACACTGCTTTGCCCAGCTTAGGAACTGCCTAATGCCAAGCTGGGAATGTCATCCCAGCACTTAATAATGTAAGTTACAAACAGTTAGAAAAATTAAACACTTACTTGGTCCAAGACCTATGGAAAATGCAGCAACATAGACAAGCAGGCTGGCCAGTGAGAGCCATTTCAGGACAACAGGAACCTCCCCACTTTCCATGTGAGACCCTGTTGTGCTTTTGCCTCCTGCCAGGGCAGTCCTGTTCAGTTCTCCTGTCCTGGCAACACCTGGGCTTTGTACGTCAAATGACAATCCTTCTGTTGAAGCCATGCTAGCAAAGAGGTCCTTGAGACTCCCATCGGTGACAGTGAAGTTTGCTGGTCTCTGGAGAGAGAAATCCTCTGGAGATTGGCTTCTACAGACCTTGGTGAAATTCACATGTATGTTACGGTTCACCAAGCCCATAGTGACCAGCGATATTGCCATAACAGAAGAGCCAATACACAGAAAAGTTTTACTTCCAACTTGATCCACAAAAAACGTGGCTGGGACTGTGCTGACCACTTTGACCACTCCAACTCCAGTAGAAGCCAAGCTGGCAGCTTCATTGCTCTGGAACCCAACTGACTTCAAAACAGTCGATGCATAAAATAAAATGTTGGGTTGCCCAGTTGTTTGCACAAAAAACACTAGAGTGAGTCCTACCAGCATTCGGGCCCTCATGTTGTTCTTTGAACGAAACAGGTCCAAGAAACAATACTGATGTTCATCTTTGAGGGAAGACTTAATCACAGTAAGCTCTTTAGTAGCATCTGATGTTTCCCGTAGCCTCTCCAGTACTTTTCTTGCTGCTTCATCATTATTTTTCATCACAAGAAACCGAGGGCTTGGAGGAAGGAAATACATGGCAATAGCTTGCAAAGCACCTAATGGAATCACGAGGCCAAACATGTACTTCCAGCCATGGGATATGCTGGCAAATGCATAATTTGAAATATAGGCAAAGAGAATGCCTATCACGATCATGAGTTCGTTTAATGATACAAGGAGGCCTCTTCTGTGCTGTGGGGCGATCTCAGCGATATACACACAGGTTGCAATCGATGACAATGATATGGAAATACCTATGGCAATCCGGCCCACAATGAGTACCTCGTATGATTCATAGGGCAGCAAAATCAGACTCCCCACCACAAGTAAAGAAGATGCAACAATAATAGCAAGTCTCCTTCCAAATCTGTCTATAAGAAATCCACCAGTAAGGGATGCAAATAAGGCCCCAAAAAGCAGGGAACTTACAATGACTTCCTGCTCTTTACAAGAGAGTGTTAAAATGCTGCTCATCTGAAGAAGAGCTCCAGAGATAAGGCCCAACTCATAGCCCATCAGAAGTCCACTTATGGCAGCAATGGCAGAAGATAGAAAGGTAAATGTTCCACAACCTGAAACAAAAGGATAAAACAAAAAAACTTGAAAGAGTGATTTCTGCAACATTCTGACAATTAATAAGAACTTTATTTGATATACCAGTTTAAAAAAAATCTCTCTGTAACTTTTAGGCAAAACAGTTAGGTACAATACACATCCAGCAGCAGTGTTGACATAAAAGCTATTTACATAAAAAGCTATTTCTGAAAAGAAAAAAAAAAGTAATGAATATAAAATCTTCAGTTTTAATACTTTTGTGTCCGTTATCTTTCTGATCAGAAGTCAATAAGGTTTTGATCAGGTCCTAAATAATTAAACCTTCTGCTTCAGAGTATTATTGCAAAAAGAAATGGTGAGAAAGCAATTTTTGCCTTGAGATTTTTCAGTGTTTTTCCTAAACTGAGGAAGTCTCATCCACTCAGCTAGAGCACCATGAGCAAGGAAAGCATAAATTTCTTAGCCAAATTGCTTCAACCTTGACTCAAATAAGTGACAAGTTTTCCGTCACCACATTATTTCCTTTCCCCTTAGTATGACATGAAGGCTGCTGGTATCATTGCTTTTATTTTGCCAAACTGGAGACTTATTCAGTGAGCACCAGGCTGATGCAGATATCTGGGATCTTCTAGGAAAACTGATCTTTGAGGCAAACTCATGAACTTTCTGGGTTTTGCTCATGTCTAAACTCAGATTCTTTGGAATATCTTGATCAAATATTTTGCATTGCTTTTGACAGCCACAATGTCAGGAATAAGAAACAGATGATGAAAACAATGCAGATTATATGCCTTTGAAGGTCCACTTTAAAACAAACTCATTTTATACAATTGTGATTCATTGTTTATTGTTACAAGATAGATTTGACTGATCATATTCTACTAACTGTGAAGCCTTTTGCACCCTAAACCTTGAGGAATATATCAATTTGTTATTGTTGGTCTCGTTCTTTCTCCCAGCATGACTTTCCTCCCATCATGATGTTGGCTGCCACACAACTAGGAAAAGAGTAAATCGACATCTGAATTTGCAGTTAGTTAGAGAGATGGGACATGTCAGAGGAGAGGTGGCTTTTGCAGCATAACAGAGTCTGTATTTAGTTAATTCTCCTGGAATGAGTGTTATACGGTCTAATTGGAAATGATACACAGAGTTTGTTTATTTTTAGCTCATTTTCCTAAGGCATTAAGGCTCTTTGATCATGCTGACTGCTCAGAGTTCCTTGCCAATAATTTTGAGCACATTGGTGAGGATCAGTCCCATTTGACAAAGGACATTACATTTCAAAAGCAAATCTTGAATACAGAGAAGGACAGCAGCCCTAGCAGTACATCTGCACTGTTAAAGTAAACAGTGGCAGAGCCCAGGCCCAGACCCTGGCAAGTGGCCACATACCCTACTAAATTGCTGGCAGGATCCCTGGCACATTTGCAGCCCAAGCCACCTTGTGTTCTCCTAACAACTCGCAGAAGCAAACAATTCCACCATCCCACCTTGCAGCCACTCCATGGGCAGGCGGGTTACTATGGAGGGTAGCACAGTATAAATGTGAATATAAGCAATGCCTCGAGGGTCAGGGGAGATGTGTAAGCCCATTAAGTCTATTAAGATAAGTATCACCTATTAGCTCTCCTAACTTTGAGCCAAGCAGCAGAAGCCAAACAGCAGCAGCCCTGAGATTCTGAGTGCACCAAAGGCACCTCAACTCCCTCACCCACTGAGCTGGTGTGGCTGGCAAACCAGAGATAGATAAGAGACAGGGGAGAAGCACATGGTTCTGTCTTGATGGGCTGTAAGGACATAGGGGGAATGGGATTATTGTGAAAAGTCTTTCAGAAGGTGGGGGTGGGTGGTAGATTTATTGGAAATGAAGATGGGATGTCTTGAAGAAAATTTCAGAAACAAATTCGCAAAATGCTCCAGTGATGGAACAATCTTTTTTATATTGTTGTTGCCCATATCTGTTAATATTTCTAAAGCTTTTTCTTCCTTTATATCTGCAGTATCTGAGACCATTTCACTTATTTTAAATAGAAGCATGGGTTAGGTCCTGCTGTACTTCCTTCACCCATTGAACAGCAGTACTTCAGTGGAAGTACTGCTGACTGCAGCTGAGCTGCTTTGTGCTGCATCCTGCAATGCACACGAGCAATATTTGTTTTATCACTGCAAAACATAACTTCTCCTTTCCATTTATACTTTTGAGTTGCCCGCTTGCTGTATATTATTATATCTGGAGAATATATCCTTCCAATGAATCCTGGCTGGAAATCTGGGCTGATAACAACACAGGGTCGTGCTGAAGGAATGAGCATATCAGAAACTAAACTGCTAATTTTGATCGCAGTGCTCTGCCCAAACTACGGTTCAGTGCTGATGTTTCTGCTTTCTTGAATATCTCTACTTATATCATTGAGCCACAGATACTTAAGGTAGGATTTTACCTCACTTTATATATTATGGACTAGAAAGCATTGTGTTCATCCAGCCTGACACTCACAAACAGCCTTCATAATCCTTCACACACACTTCAATTACATTTTATCTGAACCGGGTGATTTAAAACATTCAGCTTTGATTCAAAAATGGCTAGTGATTGAAAAGCAATGACTTTAAGTCATAACTCCTCCCAATGGTTAATTGCTTTCACTGTAAGTTATCTGTAAATTATTTCTAGACTTAATTTCTGCAAGTTCAACTTCCAGCCATCAGATCCCATTCTTCATTTCCCCACACTTAACTGTGTCCACTAAGTACAAACTTATAGCCTGTCATCGGGTCATCTCACAGACATCTCCTTTTTAGCTACATACCTTGTGAAGCTTTACAAGTTTACCAATCCCTTAAGTATTCAAGCCTCTGTTCTCTGAACTTTTTCCAGACCACCAACTTCTTCAGTAAATTGTGACCTGGACCCAGTGCTCCTGCAGTGATTACACAGTGCCAAAGAGAAACTTGACATAATTTTCCCAGTCCTGGTGGACATTTCCCTCTCTACTTGTCCAAGGATTCTCACAGACACATATAGAAGCTTATCTTCAGGTTATCCTTCAGAAAAACCTACTTCCTTTCTGATTGGATTCTTCCCAAGGCACTGCCTTGCCTTTAAATATGGCCTGCTTCATTGCATCCTAATGAGGAATACAAATCACTTTACATTTGTCTGTACTAAAATACATAGGATGGGTTCAATTTACCTAGCTGTGAGACATCTACATCATCTCTAGATTTCTCTTGTAGCCACTTGAGAAAAATAGGCACTTCTAGATATCTGAATAAGGTTGGATGCCGACTTCCCTCCATTGCCTATAAAAGGAAACTCTGTGGCTTGCTCAGATGGAGATGTCTAAAGTTAGCAGAGAGGAACCCCAGACAGCACATTCACTTGCAGTCAGCAGGCCAAAGCATCCAAATTGCATTCAGCCAGTGACATATCCCATTTATTGATCACCCATCACCTTTACCACTCTGTTAAATAATGTTATTTTTTTCTTCCAAGAAACCGAGAAAAACATTAAGTAACAGAGGGGCAAAAACTGAGTTTAAGGCTCTCCAGCAGAAACACAGCAGCGTGGACAGTGTACCCTATTGATACTTTGAAGTCTGTGTCCTGCATAGTTCTTAATTCTTAAAATGTTGGAGTGTCATTTTTGTATGGTTTCAGTTTCTGAATGAGAATGTCAAGTCAAATGATAGAGTCCACCACCAGCACTTGTTCTTTACAATCCAGACTGTGTTCACATCAGCCTGTGGTCCTTAGATCAGAGAAACTGAGATGGTTATTTATTTTTAGTCTGAGTCTGTACACGCTGGATGTAGAGCTTGGACACCTGGGAATTCATGGGGAAGCATTCAAGCCCATATATTTCTTGCTTCTCCAAGTAGAGCAACTTGATCAACATCTTCATGTTTACTTTGTTTGTTTTTACTGGGTCAGCTGGTATCCTTCTTCATGTGTCCAGTGACACATACCCACAGCTGTACAGAAATAGTGGAGGGCTGTAACTAGAGCACCCCCAAATGAAAAGCAGTTCCTAATCTAATGCAGAGGGAGACACATTGTCCTTCTGCATTAGCAGCAACAAAGTCAGTAGCTAACTTGGTGTCTCTTGTCCCTTACAGGCACTACTCCACTGAAAAACATTGTTATATCACCATGAGGTTTTATTTTAACTGATGTACCCAAAACTTGCCTGCTCACAACTGCCTGCTGAGTTAAACCTTGAAATCTCTGCTCAGTTTCCCTTCATGACATTCCTCTAGGCAAAATTCCCTCTGACTTCAGCATATGTTTTGCTTTAACATTTCCAGATAAAGAATGTTGCAGTAGTTGTACTCACAATCCTTTTAAGTGTCACTTTTAATGATACTGCTGGCAGTTCTTAGGCATTCCCTTTTTTTTTTTTTACAAAAAGCTTCTTTATATATGTGTGTATATATATATATATATATTGCTCTTATTTTTATGAGATGCCAGCAAAACATATGGCAGTGTACAGCCCAGGGGAATAAAATATTTTAATGATCGCTTCCAGAGAATTTTCTCCTTCTGTCTGCCACTAACACCACAGCTAATGAGTGTGTGGCTGGTATGTGACAAGTGATTGGAAAGTCTATTCTCTAGTTTCCCATGTAAACAAAGTGGTTTCTCACAACTGTTGTTCAAATCAAAAGCAGCCCTACTTGGCAAATAAACCTATCTTTAAGAACATTTGTTGGAAGTGTTTATGCTTGGTTCCTGAAAAGGAGACCAACTGCAGTTGTAGCACAGCAGCACAGTGTACTGACGATGAGGCTGGACAGGGCCAAGTACTAAGGGTGTGCCCCTTTACTTATTTTCAAGCACATATTTGGGAAAACACAGTCCTTCCAAAGGCACAGCATTTGGTCCGTGCATGGACTTTATGGGCATTATGGATAAATGATCAGTGCCAGGGAAGATCTGCAAGCAGGCTGATTTGGGAAACACCACTCTTCACCCACCTAATGGGAGGGAGAGATGGGAAAGGAGCCTTCTCCAGCTCAGCTTGGCAGTACCTTGCTCCACATTAATCCAGACACTGAGATTTCTGTGATGTAGTTTTTCTTTGCTTTCTCCCAAGAGATCATTCAGTGTGCATATAGAAAACTACTGGCAAGGGGGAAGGAGATTACTTTATGTAACCTGTGCAAATATATCTATTTTGATAGGAGGGGACTCAACAATCTCTTCCACCACGGTACTTTCTTCTGTTTGGTTTGATTTAATCTGAGATGAGAAATTACTTGGTTTGGAAGGGAAGGGAAGTATTTTCCTGTCAGGAAAGTTCTTTAAATCCTTGCAATTTCTTTGATCTATTTAGACATTTGGAAAGTGAATTCAAGTTCTGTCAACCATTGGTTAATAAGCACAGGTTAGAAAATCCTTATGAGTTGAATGCATTGACTAGATATAAATCCACAGCATGGAATACCTTTTTTTTCCCCAATAGAATAAGATACCTACTTTTAGCTACAATAATTTTTAAAACTACAGCATCTGTATTTGAAAATTTTAAGCTATCTCTAATAACATATATCTTCTCCAAGTGCTGTCTGACATACAAAAAGTGTGTCTTTGAAGGGATATAGTATTTAAATTTCCCAAAATGTCATTAAAGAATATTTTGCCGAAGTGTATAGCATGAGAATCACTTTTTTTTTTTAAGGATAAATGTTTGATGGCATGTATTGGAAATTGCTGCATAATTAAATCATGGTTTTGCTTTTCATAAAAGGTCATTGTCCCATTTTCATGCTATGATCTTTGCTGTGCTGCCACAGTCACTTTATCTCATCCAGTTGTCTGGTATAAAGAGATATATGTTACCCTGTTGCTCTATTCCAACACCTGAGTTTTCTTTAGATCCACTAGCTGATCAGTAGGTGCATTTCTCCTATTAGCTAGAACACCTCTAATCTACCTGTCCCTCTCGGAGTCTGGCATGGAATCTAAAAGAGTTACCCAACAAGATCCTACAGGATGAAACAAATGGCAGCTTTTGCACGAAGCTATATTGCAAACAGAGCTGGAAAATCTCAGAAAATACTAACTTAACCTAAAATAATGCCAGGGCTATGTGGGATCACAATCATTTGACAAATGGAACTCCTCCCACCCAAGTGTGAAAGGCAAACGCAAAACAAATATTTTGTAAATTGAACTAAGAGAGAAGGTGGAAGGAAACTAATGTATTACTCTTCTAAACTCCTCCAGTGGTGGGAAGCACTGTACAGTATAAGCCAAATTAAAGTACTTTGTAAAAAATATTCAAATTTCATGAACAAAAGCCCCCTGAAAATGATGGAAAGACAGGGAATTCAGATCCTGGACAGACCTACCCTGGCCATGTCCTCTCTTACTGCTCTGCTATGTAATTTCATTGTGTCAACAGGCAGCCTATCCCTTCATTACATGAAATGGCATTTGGGGTTTCTTTTGTTCGTTTCTAGTAAGAATCAACAAGTTATTTTAATTTCTAGCTATGTAATTATATATTCCTCAGGTTACTGCTTTAATTTTTGAGGGTAAGGACAGAGGTGTAATTTGCACATACTCTTCTAACCTTAACCCATGTGCTGCAGAAACTTTGCTATCTGTTTATTGCTATCCTACAACCATCTGCACTCTCCTCAGTCCCTAAGGCAGTGTTAAATGTGTCTGCACATCTACTGATTTTCTGTTCTTGGCTAACCTCTGATTCCAGTATCAGGAGACATTGCTTGACAGATCACTATTACACTCCAACAAAGCATTTGTGCCTATGGTTTCTGAATATTCCTGGGTTAATCAGCTCATTCAGCTCTAAGTGAACAAAAACCTGTTTGGAACATTGTCAATGCTGGCTTATGACCATGCTGTCCTGTTTAGGTACAGCTGCCTTGTGGCTGAGAAATATCATGATTGTGGGGCATTATCCCCTTCACCTTATCATCTGGGAAAGAGTTTGAAAATGCAAAACCATGCTTTAACTGAGAAAAACTAGCTGGGTAGGACAGCAAAGATAAAGAGCTATAAAATTCAGTTTCTGCGCTTAAAAACTTACTGCAGAATAAATGTTACAGCTGATTTTTGAGGGTGTCAGCAGAGAAACCCTGTTTCTTCCTGAAATGCTAGGGAAGGAAAAACAGGAGGGAGACCCTATCCCCCACCCTGTACTGTTCCCCTGCATGGGCAGGTGCAGTGCTTGCCTGGACTCCCTCCACTCACTCCGGTGAAAAGGCTGAACTGCCCCTGAGTGTGCAAGGACCAGATCCCTGTTGTTATAGGGCAGCAGGTTCTCCTATCTTTCAGATGCTGATCTTCATAAAGGAAAAGGATTTACACAACAGACAGCACCTACACGAGCAGCACGACCGAGGCCTTTTAGGGAAAGTATCACACAAACCTTCATTCAAAATTCAAGCTGGCGGTCCCCTTCTTTACTCATATGTCCCCCTCTTGCACTTTCAGAAATTGACAAGGCATGTCCCAGGAGTCCCTTGGCTTTGCGGGGCCGTTCTCCCCGAGCATTAGCTCCGCGGGCAGCTGCTGCTGGCCAGCAGCTGGCACTCAGCTCCTGCCTCCTTACCTGCTGCAGCCGGGAGCCGGGAGCGGCTGCAGCCCCGGCTGCGCTCCTCATCCTCCCCTGCTCTCATCGTCTGGCTCTGCTGGCTGAGGTCCTCCGTGCTCTGCCCAGGTACCATCACTGCCCCCTTCGCACCTCGGGCGGGAGCACTTCACAGGGCTGTGGTCCTTCCCCGGCCGGCCAGGAAAGGGCAGGTTGTTTTCCTCATGGCAACAAGTTCCTAAAGCTGGCCGAAACCAAATGCAAACCACAAAGTGGTTTGTGAACAACTTTGTTGCTATTTCAGAAGGCTTTGCCCTTTGCAGTGACACAGGCTGTTGCTATTCTGGGGAGCCTATTGCAGGCGAGGGGAGGGCCGTCTGTCGGAAGTATTGCTTTTGCCTTTTAACAAATAGTTGAGACATTAGACCTCTATCTATGCACGGCTCCATGCACATTCCTTACCCATTCACTTACAGGGTCTCTCTGTCTCTTTTTCCCTGTCTCTCTTTTCCTCCTCTCCCTGTCGTTCATACGCACAGGTTTCTAGCAGAGAAGGCACACGGAAGGGGAGGGTTTGAAGTGTTTGCTCTGTCAGCTAAAGTTAGGGCACTGAGCACATACACACGGCATCGCTTCGTTCTTGTTACTTATGAGCCAATTATGGTGAGAAGTAGTGGAGAGGAAAACAGCCATGGCAGCCCTTTGCAGCCTGTGATAGTAGGAACCAGGACTTTACATGGCAAAGATGCACATGATATTTTACAAGCAAATGGAGGGCAAGCCGCCCTCTTTTCCATCACAATTATTTGTAGAAAAACTGAGACTGTCTCAGCTATATTGAGTCAAAGACTTGATTTTGATCGATGCTGGAAGTCACTCCATCCTTACTCGCTTCTGTGGCAGCAGTGGCCAGAGGCTGGGAAAGTTTGCAGCGGGTGCAGGCGAGCTGCCTACAGAGGCTGCCTGCCCTGCTCTGTCCCAGTCCTGGTGGGAGAGCCTCCAAGTGCTCTCAGCACACCCACTGCCTCCATCAGGCAAGTTGTCCAAGTTACCCCCCGTGGGAATAATATGGCAGTGCTGCAATAATCTGGCAGTTGTATAATCTGGCAGTGCTGCAAGGCTTCTTGTTTGTGTTCTCTGATTGCTTGCTTGCTTGCTTGTTTTTGTTGTAATACACTAACGCCTGCAGATAGCATGGGAGGGAAAGGTAGATGTAGAAACTTGGTAGCTTTTGTAGTGTTTCCAGACAGGAGAATTCCTAAACATTTTTTCATTATGTAGAGCAGGCATAATAAGCCCTTTATCAACGTTTGCTTAGCAAGCAAAATGTGACGAAAGACATTGTAAGTGCTCCATCTGACAGCTGCCTCGCTGTCAGCTTCAGAAATTGGACTGCCAGGGATGCCACGGGGGCATTGCTTCCATTGGGGAGTTTGGGTTTTGGCAGTGCCTTTTACATGTAGTTAAATGAGTCAGCCTAACTCGTGTCTCACGTGTTACATACTCGCCTTGTAAAATATCCACCTGTCAGTCGGTACAGGACGCTGTCGGCACTGTTCACAATTTCTTGACACATCCAGAGAAGTGTTGTCTCTTCATGGAATATGTGCAAAAAGTAATGTTAACTTTTAAAGAAATTATTTGTATGTTTTGTGGAAAAAATGAGAGGCTGTTTAGGCTGGAGAAGGAAAGGAAATGTTTCATAGATCAAACTCAGCTGTGATAAGATTCCTCTGTGATAATGTGGTGTGTAATCGACCTCCTCTAACAACCCACACCTCATATAACCCACAGCTCAGCTCAGTGCAAGCTCTCTGGAAACTCAGCTGACTCCATAGCTGTTCCCACATCCCAAGTGCCTTTATGTGTAATGGTCCTGGAGATGTCAGAGAACTGCAGAGGTGCCTGTGGCAACTTGACAGGGAGGAAAGTTTTGCTCCCAAACATGAGGCCCTAGAGGATGCTTTGGGGTTCACTCCTCCTGCTGAATCACTCATCAGCCATCATGTGTTACTGATTTTGATGGAAGTTAAGAGATGTAACGCAACTGTTCAAAAAGCCCCTAAACTAAATGCCGTCCTCCAACTAAATATGCTGATTATACACAGCTGCTGGCACATGCAGACTTTAGAAGGATTTAAAAACTTGTCAGGAACTGCACTTCCCCCTGAACAAGAAGCATACTACCCCCAGGAATACGTAATAAAAAGACTGCTTTACACTGAGTCCTCAAATCTTAAAATTAATATATTTTATGAAATGAATGTTAAGTGAATACAATAGTGAATTTCTTTTTTATAGGAAAAAAGGTATTTTAGACAAACATTTTAGATTTCTTTTAACTATGTTTACACCTAGAGTTCAGTCCCCTCAAAAGCCAGAGCCTAGAATTATTTTAAATATTTACCTCCTTGTTTACTAAGAAATCCAGTCAAATAATCAATTTTTCCTTTCTAGTTCTGCCTTTATTTCATGGTGTCTATGCCAGCTGCAACACAGCAATGGTTTAACTTTGCCCCCTGGGGTAATCTCAGAAGGTATGTACCTAGCTTGCACAGGGGGTAAAGCAGCCAGTAGACACGGTACAAACCACAGTGGCCAGAGAAAATATGAAGGAAGACATCCTTATTCTGAGGGCTTGTGTTTGGGCTGCCCAAAGGGCACTGCATCCTTGCCGTGCTGAGCTGTGGGTGCTGCTGAAGTGCCAGGAAGGTCCCTGGGCTTGGACCTGCTCCCTCAGTTATACCCTATGCCTGTAAAAACTGTATCAGTGTAATATGGTCTTTGGGAAAAAATGTTCCCAGTAAATGGAAAGGTGAAATATTTTAGCCTGAGGTCTGGTGTTTGCATGGTGTTATGAGGGATGGGCTGCAGTGTCATCAGTTTCAGCTGATAGTGAAAAGCCACAGCTCAGCCGGTGTCAGAATGTCTTATCACAACTGAGGCAAAAATCTGAGGCATTGATGTTATTGGTGTTTACTGGTGCTAACTGGGAATCCAGAAAAGGAAGGAACTGTAAAAAAGCTGATTGCAGACAATGAAAGCAAACAGAGAGAGAAAAAAAACAGCCTGTGCTGGTTCTGCATCAAGCCAGTTGTAGAGGGATAGTGTGAAATGCAGCGACTGAAGCCCTTGCTGGTGGCCACAGGGTTCTGGTCCCACAGCCCCCTCTGCTTCCCACCAGAAACAAACAGTCAAGCAAGCAAGAAAAACTCTGGTACAACAGACATGACTGGGATAAGGAGGAAGAAAAGGAAGTGTGCTTTGATGCCTTTCAGTTCTCCGTTGTTTTCCTGCTACTGCCTCGCCTGTGCACAACGCTCAGAACAATCGCTCGGCTGGGGCTCTGTGCCAGGAGCAAGGTGTCCCTCGGATCAGGGGCAGGAGCCTGCCAGGGTGGCAGGCCAGGACAGGACTGCACCTGCTCTGCCACTCTCACGGCCACCCAGGAAGGGAACCAAAGAGCAGGGAGAAAGGTTGCCAGAAGGTAACACATCCCAAATGCTGAGATGGGCAACAGATTATTGATTCTCTGAAGAGCAGGAGCCCTGGCTTCATAGCTGTGCTGTGGGAGGCTAGGCAGAAGGTCACACCCTTCAGGAGTGGAAACAAGAGTGGGAAATATTTAAAAGCCCAAAGCAGGAGAGGGTCAGGAGATAGGCAAGGGGTATGAGTGCAACATTCTCATTAGATTCCCCTCTTGGTTTTATCCATGTGCAGTTGGCAAGAAATCACCTTTTCTTCTATCTTCTCAGTTCCTTGCTTTACAAATCAGCCAAATACTTTAGTACTAGAAATGTGGTTAGGCTAGAAAAAGAAAATAAGATAGTCATATTAAATTGCTGAATAATCTGTCTGGAAAATCTGTGAGGCTGATGTGGGGATTTCTTCTAAAATCTCTGGTTGAGGTTTGTATTTGTATTTCTGGTGATCTAATAACTCAGATTTGGGACTGTGGAGAGACAGGGAAGTTGGTGACAAGCCAATAGAAATTATTTAAGAGTTGAAGAGTTTTCTGAATCAGTTTTCATAGACCACTTTTATCAGAGTTGGGGTAAAGAAGGTCATCTTATTTCTCTGTAGATTTCATGATTCTTAAAAAGAAGATAGTGGAACTCTCCCAATTAATTTATTTTAAAATGTAGAAACAAACCTTTTCAACAAACTATGGAGAGAATTTTCTTGACGTATCAGCTTAAGTTACTGTGCCTTCATCTTTGATTGTTGAGATTTGCTCTCAGAACGAATAGTTTGTCGTTTGCAGAACATGTTCATGAGATAGCTGGCTTGGAATAACAGGAGGAAGGCTGGGAGGATGAAAGAATGAAAGTGATGTGGAGAGGAGAGATAAGGAAGAAATGGAGAAAACCCAAAAGAAAACCATACTATTTATTAAAAAAAAATCTAGAAAAGCGTGAGTAGACTTTACCATTAATGTTGACACATTGATACCCATACACAAGGAGGAAAATATGCCAAAATTCCAGTTATTGAGCAATGAGATCTGGATGAAAAAAACTGAGAGCTGCTTCAAGAAAGTTAAATGATCCATCCTTCAGGAATTTTGACTATCAAGTTAATTGTTAATACTGTTGTGCAGCGAAAGAATTACAATTCATCAGTCAGTTTTGTAAAGATGCTTTTTATAAATGTAAGGTATATTTCATAAACGCAATGTTTAGGTTACGCCATTTGTGTAATTTTGCAACTGAATAAAGTACAGATACATCAATAAATGGATAATACTTAGTAAGTAAATAATATAGTCTGATGTCATATAGAAAATCCATGACAACTGAGAGCACAAGTTTTTTCATTCTAAGTCCTGTGGTTTCTTACTAACTCATACTTTTTCTGTTATGTTCTTACTCATTGAGAGGAAATGATTTATACCAATATATTTTTATCTGGCTTTAAAAAACTCCATCATAGACATAGTCCAGAGCTCATCACACTTCACAACTCCCTCCAGAGTCCACTGACTCATGGCACAAATATTTAATCTTTTGGTCTTCTGTTAGCGTCTTCTTTAAAAGTACTCTTTAGAAGTACAGTGTGGCCTTGGTCAGCAACTCTAAGAGTTATGTTTTGGCAGAAACTTGAAATCAAACTGAAGGTAAGAACTGAAGACTGGAAAATACAATACAAATAGAATTTAGATGAGAAAACAAAATAAAATATAAATTTTAGTTCAGGTTTCCACATTCATGGCTGTGTAGCCTTTCCAACAAGTAAAAAGAAAAGTCTTTTATTTTCTGGGTAATCCAAAGGGGCCACTTGTACTTTGCTGCTGAATAACATGTCCACTGTTTGTCAACACACACTGTTCTTTCCTGTTGGCTTCAGATATTTTATATTTACCTTTTCTTTTTTAACAAATCATAGAAACAGCAGCCTTCACATTTGAAAGAAAATTGTCCATCTGAAATGAAACTGGGAGGCAGTGCACATTTCCAATGCAAGGACTGAGCCTGGAGAAGCCAATTAGTAATGTCACCCACTGTTTGAAATCAGGTGGTTTCTAGGAATTTCAAAATAAGGTGCCAAAAATGGAATCCTTTAAGATCATTGTACAGTGGAAAGGGGAGTTTCTTCTTTACTCTTGTGCTGAATTGTTAAAAATGTGTAAGCTGAAGTTCCCTTTGCCTGTTCCAGTTAAGGAAAGAGGTGTACATTGCTAAGAAAAGTTTGAGCTGCTGAAATGTTTTTTTTTTGTTGCTGCGAAACATTTTTTCCCACATGGAATATGTCAGTCACACAGGAAATGCAGTCATTTTCATGGTTTTAATTATTTCCACTGACAAAGTGTTTTGTTTTCTCCTGAAAATCTTATTGTTGCAAAAATAAACAACTAAATGTCATTAATGCTGTGCTTCGCCTTCTTGCTGGTTTTTGACCACAGCTGGCAGTCTGAAAGCAGTTTTACATGCATTCATTAAAACCAAATGTCTGGGTAAAGCTTTCCAAAGTCCATCAAAATTTTCAAGTCATTTCAGGCAGGCAGGAAATGAAACCAGCCTCCAAAGCACAGGTCAATTTGTGTTCACCCAGCAGTCCTGAAGAAATCAGCAGTGGACACTCCTGCAATGTGGTAAATGCTTCAGGTCACCTGTTCCCCAGAACCTGTCACCTGAGTCCATTAACAGGTAGCAGAGGCAGCCTTCAGTGGGCACTGTGCATTTGGAGGTGTCTTAAATTTATTTTGAGATTACCATTCCCCTTCAGAGCTGGAGATACTGAAAGCTCAGTAGGTGGAGTGACAGACAGGTTAGAACCCAGGAGAGGCTCCTTAGAAAAAGTGGAGGTTTTCTGCCCCAGAATCCTTTCCTCTGCACACACCAAAATCCCATCTTTTGAAATACAGGTAGGGGAAATGCTATGCTGGCAGCACTTTGACAGGGAGGGGAGAGTTTCCTTTCTCCACTGTATGTCCTGCAGGCACATGTAGGCACTTTGCTGGCAGAGAGATGCCAGGGAGAAAACAGCTTATTTGCTTCCCACTTAAATGACATTTTCTCCTGATTACCATGAGAAGGGAGTGAGTACTCTTTAGGCACCAGGTCTCTGGCCCCTCACACACATCTGGAGGCAGGCTATGCCTGTAGCTGCCTGGTTATCCAACATGTATTAGTTGGGTGGGCACCCATGGGAGCCCTGGGGAACTTCATCAGGGAAGGAACCCTCAGCTGGGCTGTGGCCTCAGAGAGGATCCCTGACACACATCCACCAAAGCACTTGGTGGGGATTGCAGCCTGCTGCAACTCAGGGGCTGGCACTTGCTCTTTGCTCTTCTGGCATTTGAGATTCCATTTGCTTTGGTTTTTTTTTTTTTTTAAGCCCAAGATACATATCACCTCTGGCAAAGCTGATTTTGTGAAGCAAACTCTCTCTTGTAATTTTCTGTTTAGTTTACCAGCATGATTTGTATGAAGGAGTTCCCTGAGAACTGCAGCCTGTGGGGCATGCTGCTGCCTCCCTCCACGCCCCTGGTAAAGGCAGACAGCCTTGCAGGAAGGCAGCTGCCACCTGTCACCGAGGTCCCTGTCATCCCAACACGGCTCCTTGGCTGACTTACTTCTTGCAACAAGGGGCTTTAGCATCAGGACTTGGGCCTCTCTGAAGACTACAGAAGTCTTGGTGCACTGATTTGCCTCCTACATGGCAGGGGCTGCCAGCCTATGAGTGACTCCACTCAGCAGACACCCTCCTCCCCCCCTTCTCATTCAGATTCAGACTCTGTGCTGCTCAGTTTGGCTTAAACCTCTCTGTTGCAGACTGAGCATTGAAGCATTAGTTGTTTAAATTCACACTGATGAAATAGGTGCTGGCAAAGCCCAAGGGACTGTCAGTGGTACAGCATGTGCTGTGCTGGGCACTCACAGTGTCCTTAAGAGCACTGCACTGCCTCTGAGCAGGAATGCCCCAAGGAAAGAATGTCTGAGATTGGGTTCACAGCAAACAGGATGCACACAATGCTTTAGCCTTCCAATACAGCTTCTAACTTTAGCAGCTCTTGTCAAACAAGGGAGAACAAAGCATTGTTTTGTAGTTAGCTCTGATAAAGTTTATCTCTTGAAAAGGATTTTTCTACCATGGACATAATGCATGAGGAAGATTTTTGGGTACATAGAGTCAATAGGTGGAAAGTTGCTGACCTGGCTGAAGGTTAATTTCACACCACAAAAAGTAATCAGAAACTCCAGAGCAGCACTAGAGTGACTGCTTTGTTGCAGCTACTCTTATGAGAGCAAGGAAACTTGCAAGTCTCTTCCTGGCTCCTCTGGGAAAGCGAAAGACCCATTTTCCTTCTCCAACCTCATCTCACTGATTTTTGGGAAAGCTGGTGATGAGTTTTGGCACTGCCTTCAACTTGTCCCCCTTCAGAACAGCTTTGAACACATCTCTCACGCTTCACCTTGTTCTCCAAATCTTACCCTGTCCCAGGTAGTTACCAATATGCACTCCACTTCTTAAAGGAAACTCTCTCCTTCCTGGTCTGTGACTTGCCTGAACTGCACCTTGGCTTTTTGCAGTGGGTATCTGCTCCTTCCTGATAGCAGCTCTGAAATTTCAGTTGTACTCAGTGAATATGACCTCACACTGTCTCCCACCCACACTTGTTGTTTGTTACTCCAAGCTCTTTGACCATGTCCTCTCCTCTACCTGAGCCCTCCCAAAGGGGCAAAGCAGCTACAGCAGTGAGAAAAGAAAATCAGGCCTTCAGTATCCTTTTGAAAAAAGTCCCAGTTCACTGCAAGACATTTGACTTTGAAATGGCCCTCTGTTTGATTTAGAGATTTTTTCTGACTAACATGTTTAGACATATATACCCATGTTTACCGCTGTGAGGTTTGGATCCCTTGCCAATTCTAGAAGCTAATACACTCATGCCAGCTCTCAATCTCTTGGACACATGCCGTGGGAGTCAGAGGCAACACATTAAAGTGCCTAATTCCTGGAGTCTTATGATTATCACATCTACACAACCCACCCTCTTAGCTGTAAAAACTTAAAAGCCTGAGTTAGTTAAGCTTCATTAATAGAAACTGAAGAGTGAGAACATGAATGAAATAACTCAGCATTTTTTATTTCTAAAAGCCATGTTTTCTAAGCCAGTATTTTGATTATGTTATGAAAGGTTTAACATTTACATGTTTAACATTTTGTCTTCAGCTTGAACATACATGACATTAAAATTGAGGAGAACAATCAGTTTTATGGATAGAAAACATTTAATCCTTCAGGTTCATGAGTGCAGGATAGTTGGAAGAGTTCAGTCCTTGCACCATTGATATGGATGAGGCAGTAGTGGGCAGGTACCCTAGGCACAGTGCTCAGATGTGCAGCAACACACCCCTGGTCCCAGTTTTGGCTGGGATAGAGTTGGAGGCACAGATCACTGCTCAGGAATAGGCTGGGCATCAGTCGGTGGGAGGTGAGCAGTGGTATTGTGCATCACTTGGGGCTTTCTAGGTTTTACCTCTTCCTCTCTCATTTGATGATGATGATGATTATTATTTATTTTGTTTCAGTTATTAAACTGCTCATATCTAAACCCACCAGTTTTACTTCTTTTTCCCTTATTCCTGTCCTCATCACACTGGGACAAGCTAGGGAAGTGAATGGGAGGCTGCATGGTACTTAATTGCTGTCTGGGGTTAAACCACAACACCCCTAAAAGGCAAGTTTTCAATTTGCCACTTAAAAGGGAGCTCCTGAGCACAGATTACAACTGCTTAATTCACTTGAAATCTTCCCTGCCAAAGGAACCTGTGCCACTGGCAAGCTAGAGCAGTGAGGGCCAGGCAACACAGCTGCAGTGGAATTCCCCTTAACTATTTGCCTATGTCTTTTTGCAGGTGTTGGGAGGTCGGGGCAGGAGCAGAGCAACTTATCAAAGTCTCCACCTCTTTATTGGATCCTGGTTCCTCAGAGATAATGAGTGCCATGGAGCAAGTGGGATTTGGAGGGAGCATTTTGGAGAAAAACAGAAGTGCTACTGCTCTGCATGGTAACTGCAGCTGGCCAGGGGCTTGCAGCCAACAGGTGGGTTTGCACCTACTGCATGGACTCTGCAGTCTTCTGGAGCTGCACAGACTGCTCTCAGATTTGGCATGTCTGCTTTCAGATAGCTTTCAGAGACTTCCCACATCATTCCATCCCTCCAGCTTCATTTCCAAGGGACTGCCAGGTCAAACTGAGGTTTGATCTCTGTAGGTTGCTATGAGTTTAGACAGGAGAGATTTCTGGGCAGACAACAGGCCAGGGGCCACTCGGTTCCCTGTAGAGGGTGTCCTGCCTGGACTGTGCCACTCTGGAAAAGAGAAAGCTAGGGAGGAACTCACAACTATCTCAGCAACAGCTTGTGTTGTGCCTCCCTGCTTAACTGAGCAGGGAAAGGAACCAAACACCTTCTTCTTGAAGACAATACAGGTTTGTCTCAACGAGTCATATCACAGATAATCACAGATTTCTGAGTTGAAAGGAACCCACAAGAGTTGGATCATCAAGTCCAACTCTAAAGTAAATGACTGGTGTGGGGATCAAACCCATCACTTTGGTGTTATTAACATCATACTCTGACCAGCTGAGCCAATCTCAGGATCCTGTAAATTTGTTCTTCATGTTTGAGTACTGCATAGATTGATTTCATGCATGGAGGCACCTGGAAACACTATTACAAAAGGCAGCTATGCACAAGCTGATAAATCCCAGAAGCAGAGGGTATTCATGCTTCTGTTACTCTGCACTTTTGTGCACATGCACAACAGATTGTTTAAAATCTGTACTGCATACAGGTTTTTTTTTTCACACATCCTCGCCTTGTTCAGTACACAAAGAAGATAGTTATTAGCTAATAATATTGTGGAGGTCTGTGGTACATCAGAACTCAATCTGCAAAACCACAGCCACTGCTTCCTTTATAACCTACAGTGATAGTGAGCATTATGGTGTTTGTTTTTTCCAGGCTGTGTTATTAACCTTGGAAATGGAGATAATATGTCATGGAAATATAGTTAACAGTTTCCCTATAAAATGCTAGATGGTACAGTAATAGATAAAAATTTCATAAGACTGAATTAATCCACCTTTACAACATGACAAAAAGATGAATGTATAGCATTAACTCTGCATTGGAGTTGAGGAACCAAGATGTGTAGTTCTAAAGCCCAAAACACCCTTTATATTTGGACACCCAGTTTGGGAAACCTAGGTTCTGTCCTTGTGATTTAGTATTAACCAAGCCTTAAAACATATAAAGGCAGTTACCGTTCACTTTGTTCACATTTGGGAGTCTGGAACGCAGATGAAAATAAAGCTTAAGCACTTCAGATCATGCCAAGGGGAAAAATAAGTCTGACAGCGTCCCCTGTAGGCCATGTAGTCCATCTTCCTCCCCCAACAAAAGGTCAGCTATCTCAGTCTTTGCTGGTTATCTTTATTGCTAAATTTTTCCTGACTAAGCTGCTCTTTAAAAATGCCTAAATGCTGTCTTCTGAGGCAGGTCTCTTCTAGTGCCTAATTATGCTCGTTGTTAGACTCATGTTTATCTTAAACCCTCTGTACAAGTGCTAGTCCATCTTTCCTTGCTTTGTCCCCAGGGGACATGAGGAACTGTATATTTCTCTGCTCTTTGATATCTGCCACTGACTCTGACAAGACTCCTTACTGAATCACACCCTCTTTGGGGAATGTTGCCCAGAATGGGACATGAAACACCAGTGGATGCCTCAGGGCTGCTGAGTAATGCAGAAAAATTTCTTCATGACTCTTACGTGTTACTATTTCTGCTTATATGTCACAGACGCGATCCTCATATTTCTGCCCAACAGTAGCAACATTATTGTTCATTAATAACATGGGGTATGCTACAACCTCAATTCCCTTTTTGAAGAACTATTAGCCAGCCTGCCACATCCCATTTCATAATTCTGTAGTAAATTACTCTTACTTAAATGTATAATTTTGTGGTCTAACTGACTTATTAACCACACTTTTTCAACTCTCCATATTAATTTTTCAGTCTTCTACCCTCCTGTGTGCCTGCAGCTCCCCTCCCAGCTGGGTGCTGTTTGTGGTCTCCCACACAAAGTTAATACACACATCTGCCAATGACACGAGTGGTGGAAGAGGAAACAAGAAAAGTAAACCGAGGAGAGACCACTGTGGAAGCGACAACAGATTTTTCTCCAACTTGACAATTATTTGTTAATAATTCTTAATATTTATTAAGAATTAATAAGAAATAATTGTAGTGTCCCTACTGCAATTATTTTCCATGCATTTAAGAAACAAGTCATCTACCAATGAATAAACTGACTTGGAAATTCTGGTGTAAGCGACTTCCCTAGAATCAGGCACCAAACATGCAGAGGCTGGAGATCTACTTTCATCTGCCTCCACCGTGGGGCAATTTTCTTCATGCTGTTCAGTTCAAAACTCCCTGGGGTGGCTGCATGGGGGAAACTCTCTTTTCCGGAGAGATAGTGAAGGGCAAGGTGGAGGGCATCAGGAGCTGGGAAGCAAGGACATGACACACTCCCTGAAGATAGCACCTTCAGAGACTTCAGCTTTTAAGCTCTAGCAAACCTGTACATGCCCTAACTTCTGATTTAACCAAATCTAGGGTTTTTTCAGGAAGAGGAAATCATTCTTGGCACAAAGACTAACTGTCAAGCTCATTGGCTGTCCACTGAGGGTCTACTTTTAAGAAAACAATTGCCTTCTATATTCTTCACCCTCTGGTGACAGGCAAAACAACAGGAGAGCTGACACAGAATTCATAAGAGGTTTGGAGGGAATTATCCATATTACAGGTTCTTCACCTTTTCTCAAAATCCACAGCTAAATGCATTACACCAATGTCATGGGCCTTCTTTATAATAATCTTTGCATTACATAAATCCATCTGAACTGTGAGCTCACAGAAGCAGACTTTGTATGGTTGCTTTCAGCTTCTTGGACATCGACAAGCAAAATAAGCTTCTGTTTTATAGGTTTCAGTTTAATATAATTTTGGAGGGGAGAAAATCCACTGCTTTTAATGGGGATTTTTTGAACGATCCTTAAAAAAAAAAAAGGTCTATTTTTACTCCACTAGAGGTCACCAGCACTATATTTTTCAAAGAATACTACAGGAAAGAATAGGCTAATTTCACTTCAAGAGCTTCACTTGGTGCTTAACAATGTGATGTATTTGATCAGCTATTCATTCCAGAATAGCTGTACCAAACTACTTTTGAGAACCATCTCACACAGGTTTCTGCTTTGGTAGCTACTTTTGGTAGCTGCTTTTGCTGCAGTACTGTGGTCTCAGCTACCTTGCCTCTTCCTGGGGGCTTGGAGCTGAGCTCAGCAAGTGGTTGTCACATCTCCATTGTGAGTGGCATCACAGCCGGCTAATATCAAATGTGTTGTGTGATAAGTTATACAACACCCTCATCAGAGCCAAGGGTGGCAGCAACAGTTATTAAATTGTTTCTCTGTCGCTTACGTATCTGGAGATAGGAATATCCCAAAGGGAACACCAAAACTGGCCTGCGGCTGCAGCAGCCTGAGGCTTCTCACAGCTCCCCTCTTCTTTCCGTGCAGCAATGTTGCATCCACTTTTCTTCCCCCTGAGCTGCACTGTGCAGTCTTCTCTCTCCACATCATTGCAGCAGTGTCAAGTTGAAGCCCAACTTAACCTGTCATCCTAAGGCCTTAGCATGGCCTTGCCTTGACACCTCATCCTTTAAAAAGGATCAGGTCCTACAGCAGAGCTGCAGCCTATCTATATTGGTCCAGGTTGTATTTTTCCATGGATAATGCAATCACAGGCCTCAGTGTGCTTTTCCAGAGGGGAGTAGGGCCATCACACATCCTGCTGCTCCAGGAGATAAGGGTGCACAATAGCCCAGTTCATGGTGCACGGCCCATAGTGCACCAAAAGAAACTTCACCTTTGCTGACAGACCAGGTCAGGGGCCAGGCAGTGGGAAACTAAAAGAGCCTCTTCCCAGAAAGTCATGCCTTGCTCATGTATCAACAGATATCTATGGCAAATACAGCTGCCAAACATTGTGCAGCTCCATGAGCAATGGCTTACACATAAACCATTTAATGAGTTCATATGTACCTTTGCAGAAATCTTCCCCTTCTATGTTCTGCCCCCAGCATTTTTCAAAGCCTTACCCCAGTTATCTCCTTGTTCGCTTGTCCACTTTTGGGTCTATCCACATTCCTAACCTCACCTCTTCATGGACATCACCTTGTCTGTGCTCCACCAAGGGAGGTCAGGAGACAAGGGACCATCCTCCTGCATGAAACTCAGGGCCCCCACAATCCCCATCAGCAACAGGGCAGTTCAACTTCTGCTTGTGAGATAGCAGCAGGTGTCAGGCAGGGAGCAATTCATGACAGAGTTGGCCGTATTGTTTCTGGGCTTTTTGAGTGCTTGCCAAAATGTTACTCCTTGCAAAACCCAGTTGTGGGAGGAACATGGCAGAGAGATAGAGAAGGTAGCTGCAACCTCCTAGTGTTTCTGGCAGCAAGGAGTGATGTAGAGGTATCAGAGACAGCAAAACCATTACCTGCTTAGCTCAGCCACTCATGTTTGCAATGGCTGGAGCAGGAACTGAAGCAGACCCTTTCCGGTGCTCCACTGTGAACTATGATTTTGGGAGGAACAGCAAGGCCACTGTATATGTGACCAATTTTATTCCACACTTACACAAACATCAGTTGTCTTTATTTCATGGCAGCCAGTGCCTCTCAGTAGCATTGTCACTGCAATGAAGTCTTGTGTGGTTTAGGAAGAACACGGTGCTTCTCTAGATCCCCTCTTGGTCATTGCTAACATCAATTTTGCCCTTTCTTGTGCACAGCTTAAGTAATGCTTCTGGATGGAATAAAATTAGCCTTTCACTAAATCATGGATGTTTACCTCCCTTACTTTTGCTCTCCTTGAACTCATTTATAAATCATGAGTGGCTTGGACAGGGTGAACAGGGATTGATCTTTCACTGTTGTCTTAATACAGTAATTCCAGTTCATTGGGGAAGAGAGACAGAAGAGAGATGTGGGAGAAGAGGTAGTTCACAGCCAAAGTTAAGCACCATGGCTGTCCTCCCACAGTAGAAACTCATAGGCAAGACATGACCTGTGGTGTTCACCTGGACACTTTTCTCTTATATCAGCAAATGTGGGAAATCTGTTGCCACAAGAAGGTGTGATGACAGGACAGGGAAAAGCACTTTGTTGAAACCATCTGGTGAGCTGGAATACAAGTGGTAGTGAAGAACATTTTGTGTGGTTTCTGCACAAGCTCACTGCTGAAGTGAGCACCGCGTGTCCCCTGCGGGCCTGCAGAGCCGAGACCGAAAGCTTGGCAGTCTCACCTTGCTCACTGCTGCTGTCAGAGTTGACCAGGGTAAACATCGATCAAGCTAATGCTGTCCCTGCAGCAGAATTGAGTGCAGGCTGTCAAAACCAGCTACAAAGCACCAGTAAGTACCTGGCCTGTCAAGCTCCCTGCTTGCAGCCCCCTGCCTAGGGCTGGGGATGTTCACATCATCTCCTTTGTCAGAGCAGCTTACAGGTACCTTAAATTTAGTTCAAGGCTGCCTGTGCACTCATGCAGGCATGCTCTGGTTACAGGATGCACACCATCCCAGGGGCTACAAATCTACAGTTTGGGAAAGAGGATTTCCTACTGCTGACATGCAATACCATGCCTCCTCCTAAGCACAGCAAAATGGTGCTTTTGTCATGTGGTTTTGGATTAACCCAAATGGGAAAATCTTCTTATATCACTTACCTGGAGGGTAGAAAACCTGACCTACTGTGCTCTTCATGCTATTGAGGTAAAAAAGATTAAGATAGAAGTAGTATACATGGAGTGAGAAAATATCAGGGTATACCTCTGCTGATTTCAAGATGCAGCTGCTATCAGTGTTTGTGCTTGTGCTTCTACATCCTCTCTTTTGTTTTATTTGGAGTGTAAATTAACTTGTCATACAAGTCATTAAGGATATGTCATTGATAAGTTTATTTGCGGAAAATCAGTACAGGATATTTAAAATAAATGCAATTAAAATGCTCTTTGATGAAGAGTTTAGAAAAGTTCTATAATCCTAGCTTTGAAAGTCATATTGGCAAACTGGCATTATATTCAAAGCAGGGGAGAGGATTAGATTTTGCATTTGACTTGATCAGCTAGGTTCTGAATTGATTCTTCATTTTAGTAACGGTGCTTTTCCAGCTGCCTTTTCAAAGTGCAGATTTCAATAATAAAAAATAAAAAAGCCACATTTTTAGAGGACTAAGCTTCCTGGAAATACCACAATTGAATTCACAAGCTTCTTAACATCCTTTTTATATCCTGAAGATTTAATCAGTGTATTTTTGTCTTTAGCTAGCAAGTAATTTGGCATTAGCGCTTCACCTTATTTAGGTCGGTTGAAAAAGACTCCTGATTTATTGAAAACATAAGGGGAGAATCTAAAATTGTAAAGACTGACAGCCTAAATTTAGGAAAGGTGACAGAAAGCATTTTACTCAGACCTAATAGCATTGTGGGAACAGGGTACTGTCAGGCGTTTCAGTTCTTAAGCAGGACTCCCTATTTTGTGACAACAACCATGATGGCCAAATTTTGCTTTCAGTTTTAACTGTGAAAACCCATAGGACTCTTCAGCTTTACTGTTACTTATGTTGACATAAATAACAGCAGATTTTTCTCCTTTTTTCTTTTTTTATTATTTAAAATTTTACCTTCTTTGAAAACTGGCCTGTTTAAAAAAGATTTAAACAACATTTTCAGTCTTTCAGATAGAAATAAATTTCTATTTGGATTTAGAGCCTTCAGGACTAACTTGGAACCTAATTATTCTGCAACAAGTTGTTTGTGGGTCTATGAATTAAAAATCTCAGAATAAAAGTTTTCCTGGTAATAAAAAGTGAGTGATAGAGTCAGGAAAAGCTGAGATGTGCAAGGCCTTACTTTTTAGATCTGATAGGATATTGTTAGAGATGTTTATAACTTTAAAAAATTTGGGTCAGATTGCAGAGGTTTGCCATGCCATGATCAGGACAGAGCCTGAATCAAAAGACTCAGAAAGAAAGCTGTCAAAGGTGCACTACAGAACATTAAGCTATATCTACAGAGGGAAAAGAGAAGGTGTGAGATTTCTTTGTTGCAGAGAAAATGTGTCTGAATCTGGCAAGGACTCAGAGATGAGGGTGTGACAAAGGGCAGACAAATAGAGGTGGTCACAGGCAACTGGGGTGATGGGTTTTCAGGTGCCATCTTTGTGAAACCAAATTCTAATTGCAATTTGCTATTCAGTGGTGGATAAATAGAGAGGTATAATAGATCCTACTTTTAATATGCATTTACATGAGTAGCTGCTGGATTCTAAACTGTAAGCAATATGTATCTTACTTCCACCTATCATGGGTTTGGGTACTGCATGTGCCTGTATGACTGATACAGTATATCCAAGTGTCATCCATCAGCAGTGAACACTGTGCCAAGAGCACTGAAAACTGAGTTCTTGAATACACATCCAGGGAAGGTATTGATATCTGTTTTAAATAGTCTATCCAAAAAGGAAATTCTGGAACTGATGCAGCACTTTTTTTTTTCTTTAGTTGAAGAGAACTCTCAGGATGATATGATAACATAGAGGCATATTAGCTGCAAACAGATGAAAGATCTCACTGAAATGAAAACACTGAATAGAGACCATATAGTTGGCTACACATGGGAAAAATAATCACTGCTTGGTTCACGTGCATCTATAAAAATGCTAGAGGATAGATGCAAGTAATCTGTTTTCAATTCCTCACACTTGGTGGATATTTGTGGTTTGTCTAATTTAGAACTGTCTTATAAAACTGTCTCTAACAGAAAATGGTAAGTACATATTGTCAAAAAATATCTTCATTATAAAAAACTGCTTGTAATTTTCAAGTGGTTGTGGGACTAAATTTTTTTAATTGTACAGGAAGCTCGGACTAATTTCCATAAAGTCAATCTCATGCCAGAACCAAACTGACAGAAAGAGAGGTGAAAATCAAGCTCGCTCTGTTTTTTCTTACTTCACAATCAGTGATGTTCCCAAAATAATTTTAGCAATTTATATTTATGAAACTTATTAGGTTAAAAGATGTGAGGGGCATTCAGACAGTCAAGATGAGCATTCTTGGATTTCTGAAATGACTGGAGACCTGGCTACATAATGGGAAGAAGAAAAACTTGGATGCCTGAACATCTTTATGAGAAGTTTATCTTCCATCTATGCTTATGTGGAAGATGACACTTCTTCTCTCAGAGCCTTCATGTGGACATTACAGTTGAAATATAGGAGCTATTTCAAAAGGTTGCACAATTGCAACCATGCATCCATGAACATTCCAAGTGCATGCTGGAGAATGACTGTTGTGGTCCATAGCCTCGGACCCTGACACATTGTTTGTGTTTTGTACACAAACAAAACAAAAACAAAGGTCCTGCTGCCAACAGCCAAAACCCTGCAGCCTTGGGTCAGCATCTTTAACCTCCAGTTGCAATCCTGTGACTCAAAGGGATTGATTTTCCATAGCCCAGCTGGGTGGCCATCAGTGGCTTTAACGCATATGTGAGAATGCTGAGACAAAGTCTCACTTTTACCAAAATATTGCTGTTCGGCTCCCCTTCACAGCTCCACCCCTGTGCTGGACCATTATTCTGTGCCATAATAAGGAAAAGAAGGGGTGTTATGGGACCCTTCTCTTTTGTTTAAATGAACTGCTATTTTGGCCCAGTGGTCTGTGGAAGCACATCAGAGCTGTTGGTCTAACCCAGATGTGGAGTAAAACAGCACCTCAGCAGCTTGACCCTGTTTTACTTTACAGCAGGGACAAAGCCACCTCAGCAATGGCTCAGTAAGGCAAGGGAGGGAATTCACAAGCACTGTTAGCAGTTTTTCTTACCAGGCTATTCCAGTCAAGGTGATACGGAAACCAAAAACATTGTACACGTGGCCTGTCCGCTGCAACAGAAGCTGCGCGGTTGAAGTGAAGGAAAAAAGTAAATACATAACTCTTTACTATGAGGGTGGTAAGGCACTGGAGGAAGTTGCCCAGAGAAGCTGTGGATCCCATCCCTGAAAGTGTTCAAAGCCATGTTGGATAGGGCCCAGAGCAACCTGGTCTAGTGGAAGGTGCCTCTGCTCATGACAGGAGGGTTGGAACTAGATGATCTTTAAGCTCCTTTCCAACACAAAGCATTCTGTGATTCTATGATTATATGAAAAAATACACAACAGAATGCATCAGCAAAAGCTATAGCACACACAGCAGTAGATAGGTACTTACCAGCATTAACTTTTATTTTTGTAAATAGTTCCAGTGGAGTGAATATGCTGTGGGCTTTGTGTGTTGTGAGGCTCTGAAATCTGGTTCAGAGTGACTAGCTGCAGTATTTTAGCATGAACATTTGGTGAATTACTTTTGACCCAGATGGTAACAGGCTCTCATCAAATGTTTTGTTTGACTCATGCCAGCTGAATGGCTCTGCTAATGAAGCTCTCATGTTATATGAAAAAATGGTTTACAGGTTTACATGATTTAGTATAACTCCCTGTAGATCTTGGCAGCGTTTCACACAAGAACTACTCTGCTGATTTTCTAATGGAGTGTCTCAGTGTCTTATCTATTTTCAGCTCTTTGCCACTACCTGTCATAATACTGTGCATGATGGGAACACGCCAAGAGATGCAATGATGGGAACATGCCAAGAGATGCAATGTCACATTAATAATTGTTAATATATAACAGGGCAGATATCCAAAGTGATAAGTATTTTAGAAATAGTATAACTTTTTTTTTCTTTTTTTTTTCTTCGTATTTGTTCTCCAGCACTTTCCATTTTATAGGCTACTTGTTCTATTTCTCATGTCCTTGTTGTCAGTTGCTGAAATACTCCTTTGTAGTGGCCACAAAATAAGGAGCAGTATACCACTAGTCATCTGTAAACCTTAATTTAAAAATACATGCTTTGGAAGCTGATTGTCAAATCTGTTAAGCCTTCTTTTGGCTTGCAGTCATGTTTTAAACAAATACAGTTTTTTTCTGCTAAATGTTTTTAATTGCTTGCAGGGCTTATCAGCATGTGCAGAGGTAAAATACTTCAACTCCCTAGTGAGCTGCATCATTTCCAGTTAGTTCCATGTCTTTTGATATCAATCCCATGTGCCTAGGATGCAATCTGCTAAACACACTTAGATGGTAAGCAAAATATGCACATGCTGAATGATCATCTGAGAGGGAGGAGGAATCTGTTTTAAGCAACTGCATTTACAAGTCAGTGAAAACTCCATTTATAGGCAATGGAAAGAAACCATCCCATCGAGAGCACCCAACATGTCTGTTTAAAGCAAGTGAGATTACTTTCTCTCTCTGGGTACCTGGAAAGTTGCTATAAAGAGGGACTAGGCTGCATGCTCAGGTCTGACCCATATTGATCAAGAGGTATGATTTAATTAACTTAGCCATAGACTGTTAACTGACATGTGGCCCAGTGTTTCTCAGTGAGATTATGTCCCATATTCAGAATTGAAAAATTAATAACTGGATAATCTCTTATTATGGCAGGAATGATTCTTACAAGTCTGCAAATTTATCATTCACAGCACATCAGTAAAATATAACCTCAGTACCAGCCTGATGTCTGGAAGCCAAAGCGATCCTGGAATACAGAGAAACTTCGGACCCAAATCTGGAAACCTCAGTGACATTTGAGACTCTCTTTTGCATCAGCCAATTAAGCATATCCCATAGTCTCATGGTCATTACTTAAAAGGAATATATGTATTATTTTGTCCCTTCAGGTAAGCTGTTCCTGTATACCCACACATCATTCTTATTTTTTATTTCAGTGTTCACTTTAGCACAATCAGTCATTAACTGTGGTTGTATGGTATATATTACTTCTGTTCAAATCCATAAAAAAGCTATTTTTGGCATCTATAATTGAATTGATACAGACAAGTTCTCAGGAGGAAGCTACTCTGTATGATATATACTTTGTACTTGGGGAGACATTAGCTGCACAACTGTCTTCAGAGCAGTATGTGCATTTACCTGAACTAATAAATTTATTTCCCTAAGAAAAGCAAAAATGATAACTGACTGACTTACAATATATTTCTAAAGACATATATAGGATTGTGTGCTGGATTTCTACTCTCCAGTAGACTATAAAGAATATTACTTCTTTACAAAAGTAAAGATATATTTCTATGGATTTCGAAAGTAAGTATATGGATTTTCTATACCAGTGTAGAAAATCTCAATACCAAACCACTAGAGACCAATCATAAGTATAGACTCTAAAGTGCAGAGGGAAGGATGTTTACAAGAACTGAGAAAGCAGGATAAAGTCTAAGAAGGCTTAGGCCTTATCCTATAAACCACTTATTTGTGTGCTTCATATATTACATTCATAAAAGACGGCCTGGACTGTGGCATATCTCCTCCTCATCAACAAGCCAGAGATCCTCCACTGAGTACCGAGTTCTTCACATCCTCACGCATGGGGAGAGATAATTCAGTGAACAGATCTCTACCAAATAAACAGGCCAAGGCTGTGGGTCATTTCCTAAATAGTCCAACCTTTCCAAGTAAGGAACTGCTGAAGGAGCCACGGACACAGTGCAGTGCTGTTCTTGCCTGGTGCTGCTTATCCCTCCTGCCGGAGGAGAAGGAGAGGGGCAGCACCCTTTGTAGCAGCTGGAGATCTAGGCACCAAAAAATACTCAGGAGGGAACTCTTGTGTTAGCCTGGTGCTTCTCGGAGGCAGATGAGTCCAGATGGGGATGTTACAGGGAAGACTGAATCTCACAAGGAAATCTGGGCTTAGTAAGGCCTGCACAACTCCAGGAGCGCCGCCCCTCTATCATCACGTGTTGATGCCTGCCTTCAAGAGGAGCCGCAGCTGTGACATCGCTCCTGCCCCTCTCTCAGCATCAGCTCGAACCAATGGCTCATGCAGGTGCAGGAGGAGGGCACCATTTCCCACAGGCGCCGTCTCCCACGCCCTCCTGTTCCTGAGTTCCGACAGGCTCCCACCCACGCCAGCGTGTCTCTCCCTTTCCCAGCGGGAGCCGAGCGCTGCCCGGCGGCACCGCAGGGTGTCACCCTCGGCCAGCGCGGGGGACACCGAGCGAGCAGCCCGGCCCCGCTCTCCCTGGGGCTTACGGACACCCAGAGCGGCAAAACTGCCTTCACAGAGCTGCAGGTGGCCACGCACACACGCGTGGGGACCATGCGCTGTCACTGCAGTGCCCCCCGCAGCCGTGCAGGAAAGGCAGCAGCTTCCACATTTCAGTCTCTCAAAGACCTTCCTTTCAGAGCCCGGTCTGACTCTCAAGCAATTGCTGGACCAGTTGTGTCTGTACGTATCTGTATTAATTGTTCAGAGCTTTCTTCTTCCGATTTTTTTTTCTCCCCTTCATTTTTGGAATGTTGTGGAAGCATTTTTGCAGAAATTTTCCATAATCAGGCCTAGCCAGCATGGAAAATTTTATCTCGAGCTTGGAATGTAGGCCTTCATAGCAGAAACTGCAACTGTGGGGAGCATCAGAAGCATCTTTATTGTAAGCTGTCATAGCAGCCCTACTAGGGTAACTGCAGCCACGTGCTATCACACAAACATCTGTAGATCTGCTACTGCAGTTAAATAGGAGCATAATGTTGTGCCATATTTCATTTCTCTTAGAAGAGTCCAGATGGGCCCAGATTCCTCTCACCTACCTTCAGGTACTCCAGGTAAGATGCTGAATTAAGGCCACTAGCCAAAGCTCTTTTCTGAGCAGCATCCCTCATTTTTAGCACCTAACTGTAGAAATGTTTCACTAGAGATGCAACGCTGTACTAGAATCTTGGGGTTTTTTCATTAATTTCTCCAGGCTCATTATAAATCTACAGAGGATGGGCATAAACTACTTATAAAATTTTTTTGGGGGAGAGACAGGAAGTTCCTGTTTAATTTGCTCATGATACAGTCTGTCCTCCAGCCTGCTGAGTATAAGGAGCACAATATAGTCACTAAGAAGTTTCTCTTATCTCCCTAAGGCTCATGAAACGGTTCATGGCTTTTGGTACATGGAGATAAGTAGCACATACTAAACCACGTGAGATGTCTGCATTTATGTATTTAAATTTTTTTGCATGTATCATCAATACACTCCAAAGAGCGTGTGAAAGTCCAAGCATGCTCACTATGCAGAGTACAATATAATAAGTGTTTGAAGTTTAGTTGCATTGACCATTCTGCTAAATAAAGCTATCCAAGCTGGTGGTAGTTACCACACTGCCACCAGCAGAAAGTGTGGATGACTACTTCCATTTTACAAATGAAGACTGTACTACAGATTCAGGTCTTAGTCAAAACAGCTCATAACACCTATATCACCTGTGATTTCAGGAATCCTAGCCCTTTGCTTCTCAGTGCAGAGACTTTTCTCTAAAGGAAATACAAACCTTATAGATGTATAAGGACATACAGGAATTCCATTAAATAAACAAAACAACAAACCCAAAACCCAGGTGACTTCCACAGATTCTTCCTCCTGTATTACATGACTGTAATACATCAAAGGAAGCAAGAATAAAATCATGGACAACTTTTCCCCCTTTTCTACACCAACCAATTGAGGCGGCATGTGTTGAATATTCATTGCTAGCAGTTGCAGACTTTTGCAGAAAGCAGCAGCAGCATAATAAGCCTACGCATGGTAGAACATTTAGAATTACAATCAGACATTGTTTTTTAAAAGGAACCCATTAAAATAATACCCTACATCTTGGCAGAGATGAAAAGCACATGATGTACACCTTTGAGTCACTGAAGTTTTATACTTCTTCGTTATTAATTACTCCAGGAGGTTTTTTTCCTTGAAAACGATAGGCGGTATTTAATGTTCTGTTACCCTGGAGCTGCAGCTCTCTGCTCTCCTATCTGCACACAGCACCTTGCTCATGACTGGGAAATGTGAGGCAAAGATAATGTGTATGCACAGCTTCGTTGCTTGGCAAGTACAGTTTCATTTTCTGTAGAGACAAATTAGCACTATATATTTTAACATCTCTAGCCTACAAAGTCATCGGCACAAAAGATGTTTCAGGAACATTATAGCAGTGGAAGACTTTGCAGAGCCTGTCAGTGCACTATTCAAAGAGTTTTTGAATGCATGAATTTGGGAGTTTGTTGGGAGTTTGAGGGGGAGGTGACTGCATCTCTTTCAGATAATAACAGGATCTGAAAGGTTTCTTGGCTGCTATAAATTAGCATTTTCAGCTCTGAGTGTGGTCTCCCAGAAACAGTTTATAGCTAAAGCCATACACATTTTTCTGTTCCTACATTGAACGGATAATAAAAGCTGGAAAATTACTGCAGGCTTTTATCTCAGAAATGTAATGAACAGAAACACCACCCCTATTAGAGATTTGCTTACGCTGCTGTTATCACAGCAGCCTGAGTAACATTTGACTCTCCAACTTTTCTCAGCAACTGCTCATCTGGATTCTCAGAATTGCCAAGACCACCAACTGAAATACCCAATGGATAATGGGAGCTGTAAAGAAGGTGCAGATGCTCAGTTCCTCAGAGAAAAAAACCATCCGCCACCACACAAAAGAAACTGAATAGGATCAGCCCAGAAGTGGTTATCTTACTTCTTGGCCAGAAGTCCCTCTTGCAGGCCATCTGGTAGCAGTACTCAGTAATAAAAAACGATTTAACAGTTTTAGATAGTCAGTTTCACCCCAGCTGCAAGCATACGATCAATGGGTGAAACCTAGCTCCTGAAGATTTTGGAACACTGGCAAACTCAGGTTACAGTGCACTGCCCCACATCACAGCAGCAATGTTAGATGCTCCCAGATGGACTCCCAACAGGGGCTGTTTCCATCCATGGGACTCCATGATAGCCTGTTTCTAGTGTATGCCATACTAAAACATCTCCTGTCTTTGTTACCTAAGGACATAATTCAAGTGTAGCTGTGCTTTGTCCACACCAGAGAGAAGTACCTTCACTTGAGCCAGAGAAACTCATTTTGGGGAAATGGGAGCATTTGTACCATGAAAGAACACCCACACTGATACACAACCACTCTCAACACCCACAGTTGGAAGACCAAGTTGTATCCATGTACTTTGCCAAGTTGTATCCATGGTAAAACTTCTATGGGTGCAGTCTGATGGAATAACCATCATACACCTAAGCAAAATTATCTTAGCTGATTGGCAGCCTGGACTTATTTTTTTTTAATCTTGCTAAAACCTTTGTTTTAAAATAAGACAGAATTCATGGAAGTATTTTTCAGGATTTTACTGCAAACCTATGGGTCTGGTCACAAAAAAATATGATACATATAACCATGTTAATTATATTACATTACAATGATGGTATACATTACAAGTAAGTCTGTAAGTTTAAATATACATCTAGAGTTACAACTGAATGTACAGATCTTTTTTACAATACATACAATCAGGAATGAAAATCCCTCAAACCCCAAGACCATAAAATAATGCCCATTTTACAGATGATATCTTTTAAACTATAAGAGAAAAAAAAAAAGAAAAAAAAGAAACCAACAGCTTTGACTGACTGCAGCTGGGGCATTTTGGTCCATAAAAACCCTTTCTAAAAATAGAAATCTTTTTTCATAGCAGCAATGCTTTCTTCAAGCATTTGGATACAAGTAATTGTGAGCCCATTTCAATAATTTTAGTTGACAGTATAGATTTACAAAAGAAATTTCAAAATTACACTTAATTTATCTTCCAAATATGGAAGAAACAAACAATGCCCCACATTGTGGTATCCTGCAAGTGTCACACTGATGCTTTAAACTAAGTCCATCTGTAGTACGCAGACCACACGCATACCATTTGTTCACATAGTAAACCCACATAAATGAACTGAGAAACACTCTGCAACAGGGAAAGCTTTGGA
The DNA here is from genome assembly GCA_013399835.1 of Leptocoma aspasia. Lineage (NCBI taxonomy): Eukaryota > Metazoa > Chordata > Aves > Passeriformes > Nectariniidae > Leptocoma > Leptocoma aspasia. The sequence goes on from VXAX01006444.1 coordinate 87,712, forward strand.
GCTCACAAGATCTCATCAGAAAAAAGGCACATTTCATAAAATCCTTATCCTTATTCAGATAGATCTTCAGGCAAGGCTTTTCGAGCACGATTACAAAACAGCTTGTTCTTACTCCTACGATCTGCCGTAGCAGCCTATGGCAGCAGTCACTCTATTTTTTCTTTCCCAAGGAGACAGCACCACTTTGGGGGAAGAACAAATGGAAATGAAAAGCCTGTAAAGCTCATTTAGAGAGTGATGTGCTCTTCAAAAAAGCTTCCAGCAAACAGTGTAGTTGAAATTAAGGCTGCAAAGCTGCCATGGTGGAAATGTGCAAATTCTCTTTCAAGGTGACTGGTCAACTGGCAGTTCCACCAGAAGGCCAAACAAAAAATAAAAATAATAGTTGTTATTATTATTAAAAAAAGAATAAAATAAAAACATTCACAAGAAAGAGTCCACGGGTGGGGCATATGAGAAGCCCAAAAAAGCCTCAGCGGCTTCTTTGACGCTGGCGGTGATGAGGATGCTGTCTGGGGACTGGCCAATGGAGTTAGGGACTGGCTCATCTGTAAACTCCGGATCAAAGTGTCGCAGGTCACTGGGGCCGCTCTGTGGAAAGGGCAGAAAAAGAATTTAGGCCCAAGTATTTTGTAAGTGTGCAATTCAATTCAAGAAGGAGACAAGCACCCTTGTACAGCGACTCACAGTGTTACCACCTCAGGCCCACTGTTTAGCAGCCTTTGACAGTTTTAGTTTGACATTTTTTGTATCCTGTTGCACATTGACTCACTAAAAACAAGATGATTCGATTTAGTATGGCTACACTCCCACTAAGCTCATGCAACAGAAGCTAAATGCAAACATGCCACTCTGCCACGCAGCTTGCAGTTTGCAGTGGAGGACTTTGATCCTCTAGTTATTAAATGAAGTCTATAAAATGCTCAGGAAATGATGGAGAACAACCTCCACAACCTGATCCCTCGCTTTACATGTTAGTATCTGACAAGCCAATTTCAACTCTGCCATAGGGAAGCTACTTGCTCCCTATACCTTAACTTCCCTTTTGGTAAAATGGGGAGGCTGGGGATTATTTTAAAATTGCAATGCAAATTAAGCATGTGAGACAAAAAAACCCCAGCTACATTTAGATGGATCATCAGCAAAAGTCAATTACCACCTATTTTTAACTTTGTTTGGACAGACACAGGGGAAGGAAAGTTGCATTCCCCAAACACAGCCATCTGGCCACTTGCCCCTGGCTCCTGGGCACCCCAGAAAGACAAGGGGTAAAAAGACACTCTCCATGCACTCTATAATTAGAAGTGATACGTACCACATTTGGGTTAAAAGGGGGTGTAATCTTCTTATTAATGAGATCATCCCAGTTAATTGGTGAGAAGAAGATGTGATTCTTAATCTCCATCTGTTAAGAGAGAGAAAAATAGATTAATTCAGATCCAAGGTAATGTAAACAGTATGGCCCAGTCATCCTCCCTCAGTGCATGTGGGCACCGGCCAGTTTGCACTTACAAAGTCCTCCTTGGCACCAAGTCTCTTTGTCCTGTCCTTCTGCAAGAGGCCTTCCAGGAGATGTCTAGCTGAGTTGGTAATATTTGGCTTCAGCTGCAAGGGTTTGTTTAAGATGTTGTCGTACATTTCTGCGGTGTTCCTGCTGTAGAAGGGTGGCTGTGGGAAGCAGAAAAAGAGGAGCTAATGAGGCTGACAGGCAGGCATGGGGTTTCTTGTGGGAAAAGGTCAAGTAAGCTGGTTTGATCTGTCATGAAGAATTTGTTGCTTACCAAGCCATAAAGCATCTCATACAGGACTGCTCCAAGGCACCACCAGTCCACAGTCCGGTCATAGGGCTGCTTATGGAGAACTTCAGGAGCAAGATACTGTGTAAGAGAAGGGAAAGAGCCACGTGAGCCTTAGGGATCTTTACAACCAAGAAAGCCTCCCCATTCATGAATGAAAGCAGCTTACTGAATCCAGTAATATCTAAGCTAAAGGAAAGCTACAGTATTTTTACAAACAGGCAGATGGCTTGAGAGCTGCTCTCTCCGGCTCAGCAAGTTCCATGTATCCTACATGTCCTCACTGGCAGCCCAGTGAGGACAGCCCATTATTAGAAGGCCCATAATGCCACCTGCTCATGTAACCAGCCTTACATACACATGGGAGAAGTCAGTTTTCACTGATAAGGACAGCTCTTGCTGTCAACTCTGAGAGTGGGGGGCTGAGGGCTGGCCGTACCTCTGGTGTGCCACAGAAGGTGGAGGTCGTGCCATTGTGCTCTATGTTTTCTTTGCAGAGTCCGAAGTCAGTAAGGACAATGTGCCCCTGTGAATCAAGCAGGATGTTCTCTGGCTTCAAGTCTCTGCAGGAAGAGATGAAAGAAAATAAATGTTAGTTAGAGGAGGTGCAGTGAGAATATTTTTGGTGCAGCTGTTTACAGAAGTTCACTAAGCCACCACAAAATATTAAAAGCAATTCCAAGCTCCTACTGAGCTGAACTTTTCAATGCTTATTTAACAAAGCACATGTTTTTTTCTGGACAACAAACTGAACAAGGCTGCTCACCGATAAACGATGTTCAGGGAGTGCAGATAGCCCAGTGCACTGGCAATTTCAGCAGCATAAAATCGAGCTCTCGGCTCCAGGAAGCAACGCTCCCTCTGGAGATGGTAGAACAACTACAGGAGACAGATAGAACAAAGTTGTGTAAACGGCGCCAAAGCCTGTTAACAATGCACTTAATTAGACTCAACATATATAGCAAGGGAGAACAATAGCAGGAAATGGCCTAATGATCCTTTGGTAGTTCAAAACTTGGCAGGCAGAAACATTAACTCTAGTAATTTCTTCCCCCATGACTTTCCCCTTGCAACTTTTTTTGTATTTAAAAGGAAGGGTGAAAATGTCTACCCTATCACCATGCATATGATAGGAAATACTATTTAATTTTCTTACTGCTTACCTCTCCACCATTGATGTAGTCCAGGACAAAATACAATTTGTCTGCAGTTTGGAAGGAAAAGTGAAGCCCAACCAGGAAGGGGTGTTTCACATTTTTCAGCAAGACATTGCGCTCTGACATAATGTGCTTCTCCTGAAATCAGAAATCATTAATATTTAGTACACTTGCTCAGCAGTAGCAGGAAAAATGTTTTTGATGGACATTGCAATGGCATTGTGAAGGGCAGCTTACCTCCTTCTTCTTCAGGATTGCTTTTTTCTGCAGGACTTTAACAGCATAGAACTGCTCTTCTGCCTTATGCCGTGCAAGGAGGACCTGAAAGTGCATAAAATTGCAGAACTGAGCAATACTGAAATACAGAACAACTTGTAAACACAACCAGCAACAAGCCTTTACGTTAGCTGCTGAGCACTACCACATCCCTCTGGTTCAATGTGCAAGCCCTTTGCTGGAAATGCCCGACACTGTTACCGTTCTGGCAAATTAACCTAGCCCAAACATATTACGTCTAGTTTCTTTCTCTTCCAAAAGCCAAGTATATCTATTCTTCACAGAACTGCTGAACTGAATTCCCTGGCTCTTCTATGACTCATTCAAATGCAGCGTCCCTGCTTCTGCTCCTTCTCCCTGCACTGGATGTGTTCAGGTTTGGTTTAAGTGACCACCATTCACCAAAGGCGGTACAAACCCCACTCCCCGGTATTTCAGAGAAGAGCTCAAGAGTAAATAAATTTAAAATGAAAAAAAAGTTACGCTTACCTTCCCAAAACTGCCTTTTCCAATCACTTTTAAGAAATGAAAGTCTGATGGTTTGGCATGTGGGTTGGATGATGGGCCGAGATTGATCTGCTGTGAAGGACTGGGCTAGAAAAATAAACAGAAACCGCATTCATTAAAACAGTTCAACAGTGACAGTCACAACAATTTTTCTTTTTTAAAAATATAAATGAAGTGACCTTGAAAATAAAGATTAACACTCTTATTGCCACTAAAACTTGATCTCCAACAGACATCTTAAACTAATAGGTACTGCCTAAGAAGAGTCTAACAATAGCTTACTTAGAAGCGCTTGTTTAAGTTTTAGACACATTCCATAATGAAATAACAACTCATAGCACTTTTTAAACATTTTTTTTTATGTTGGAAACAGAAAGTTTCAGTCAAACCCAATTACTCTTTCTTGTTTACATTAGTGTGCTAAGAGATGCACTAATGCAATACTCATGATGCTAATTTCGCTACACTTCTATTAGTGGACGAATTGATGATCTAAAAACGTCACGCGGAGTAAAATCTACTTACCGGAGGAGAAGGATTAGCATTCATAAGTTCAGGCTCTTGAGGCTGAGAGATTTTCAAGATAGACTGAACTTCAGGGCTGCAAGGATAAGAGCACACATGATTAGGAGTTACCAGGAGCCGCACATGCAGATCTTTCCGACAGAGGGCAAGCACGTACCGCGGAACGAGTTCTGGTTGAGCCTACTACAGAAGGCAACCAAAACAATCTATTTTATTTAAAGAGTAAAATTTTTCTAGTGACAGTAAGTTCTATCATAAAAAGAAATGTATGCATACTCTAACTACAGCACAAAACAGGGACGGGTCACTAGAAATCTCCGACTTATTTGTCCCAAACACAGCTCACGGAGATTGCTGCGAAGTGACTAACACCTCAACAAGACAAACTCTTTCGTAACAGTCATGCCGGAGGAATTACAGTAAGCAAACATTATTTTTAAACTAGATCTCGCAATATCTAGTGATATTTGTAACTGAAATCCCCCCCAAAATTTCTGATACTTACTGCTTGCATGCATAGGAGTTGGTGGCTATCTTCTGAATGAAGTCGTTTAGTCCCATTCTTCTCTGCTTCATGAAAGCTATAAAGTAAAAGGAAAGGAGAAACAAAATCGTTAAGCCACCCTGAACAGAAAAATCACAGCCCCTTGAGCCTCTTCGAAGACGTCCCCACGCCGCTCACCGATGAGGATGGCCACCATCCCCCTCATCTTCGAGTAAGTTAAGGTAGGACCAGACGCCTCAGCTGCTTTCACGGTCATTTTGAAGCGAGAGGGGGATACACAGCAAGCGCACGGCACCACCAGCTCCCAGCACCGCACTGACTCGGCGGAGCACCCGACGGCGTTTAAGTGGCGGCGGTGATGGGCGGGACCGGGGCGGGGCGGCGACGATCGCGCCCCCCTCGACGTCCTTTGGGGAGCGGCCAGTGGCTGCCTCGGGGGACGTCGAGGATGGGAGGGGAAGGCAATCGTTGCTGCCTTTACCACCGCCCTACCTTGCGCGCAACGCTCAGGGCAGGCCCCCTACCCCCCGCAGGACCTTGCCTCAGAATGCCGAGCATCCACAGGCAAACGAATCCCTATTTTTTTTCCTTGACAGCAAACTCCCGTAACCCCGGCTCTCACTCTCCCTCCTCCCCTTTTTTATCCGGCCCTGCTTATGTTACGGTTATATAAAGTTGAAATCTGGCTCTGTCTTTAGGACGACCACCTCTTCCCGGAAGTGTGGGTGTCCCCCCACCACTCCGCAGCCTGCGTCCGCTCCCGGTCCCGCCGCACCGGGTGAGCGGCGATAAGGGACGCTGACGTTTCCCTGGAGGAGCCGCAGTGACTCAGAAGAACAAAATTTCCTGCCCGGTTTTCAATAAAACAAACAAATGTCCCTTCTGTGCACTGCCCTGATCCTGGCTGGGACATAACTAAAAGGAAAAAAAAATGTAATGCCAAAAAGGGAAACAACGGGGAAAAAAAATCCGTTCCCTGAACTTGGAAGAGAGAGCAGAAATCTGTTTCTCGAAAAGGTGGGGAGGTGACCAAGGGCTGGACAAGTGCAGTAACGGGGGATGGGGGAGAAAGGGAAACAGCCCCACTCTGCAGATTTTGTTTTTACTGTACACGGTCATTTGGGAACACCGTGTACCCGGGATTTAATGGCTCAGTCGCTTCCCTGCGGGCGCGCCGGGGGCACACCAGGAGCGCTGGTGCATGCACGAAGCCCAAGGTGAAAGGATGCAGCCGGAGCCGTCCTCCCGGGGGGCGCGGGAAGGAGCGGCGAGGGGTAGGTACCAAGCCTCCCGCCAGGCTCCCCACCGGGGCGCATCCCCGCTCGCAGCCCGGGCAAGGGTGAGGCGCGCCCGGGGGGTGCCGATCTCCTGCGCCCCACAGGCGGCTGGAACTTTCCACCCGACGGGCTGTTATTCATGCGCGTGTTTCGCCTCGCTGCCTGAACGAAGGGCGCTGGGTTGCGGCCAGCGGCTCCAGCTGCAACTTGCCCCCGTACTCCCCCCGCCCGGAGACCGTCTTTCGACTCTTTATTTTTTTTCTCTGTACCCGCTGCTGCTGCCTCCCCCCACGACCACTGCCGGCCGCTGGGTGGCATCCATTGGCAGCTGCCTGCATCCCGATGGCAAGCAGCACGGCAGCCGTCAAAGGCAGCAGCTCACCTTGAACAGCAAGATGGATGACCCGGAGAAGAGAGAGACCCCTGCTGCGAGTTGGGCACAGGTCTTTCAAAAGCGCTGCGAAGGCATTACAGGGAAAAAACAAAGAGGGAGGATTGCCGGCTCCGCTCCGAGCCTCCGGTGCCCTTCCCGGAGCAAGGGGCCCTTGCCCGGCCCCGCCGTCCCGGTTCGGGGAAGTGGAAGGGAGCCGGCGCCAGGGAAGGAAGCGGCGACGGGAGAAGCAAGGAAATGCGGACTGCAGCTGGCGGGGCTCTAGGTTCTCCCACTTGTGGCTTTCCTCACTCTGTTGCACACAGAAATTGCCACTCTCATTAATGTAAGTGGAGAACAAAAAAAAAAAAAAATCCCACAATAAAGTTTGGGATTCAAAACTATCCTCAAAAAACCCCTCTTGATAGACTGAAAGAGACGCAGACAATTTTCTCTGCCCCTTTGTACTGTTTTCAGAGTACTGCTGTTAAAAACCACTCGGGATCCACAGTTTGGAGGGTCCCCCTGGCCGCTGCCCCCCGGCATCTCCAGGCTACATCACGATATCCCCCGGCACGTTCCCGCCAGCTGTGCACAGAGGCAAGCGGCTCCCAGTCCCCGGGCAGTCTCCGGCACAACCCACCCGCAGTTCTGCACAGCTTGCCAGAGGCTGACACCCACTCCCGTCCTCCCGGCTCAGCCGCGGCTCCCCACGCCGCCCGCAAGCGCCTCCGCTCCAGCCGGCTACATCAGCGCCCTCGCCCCCGCTCTGCGTCGGTCTTTTAGCAAGGGCTCCGCTGCTCTCGCCAAATCACTTGGCATCTGTTCGTGCCAAGCGCTGCCTCGGCTGTCACCCGCACGCACCCGCCTGTATCCCCCGGTGCATCGCTGCGCAGGGACCCCGCTGCTGGGAGGGTTCTTTTCCTCGTTCTCCTGCCAGGGCGGAGCGGTGAACCCACCTTTCAGCGACGACTTCTCCTCTTTGCCCCTCATCTTGCTGCCTGCCGGGACCCCGGGCGCGGCGCGGCGGCGCGGAGGCTGTGGCTGGGCTCCCGCTGCCGGCCGCTGNCTGCCGGCCGCTGCTGCAATCCCGAATAACTCCCCTTCCTGGCCGGGCGGCCCGCCGGCAGGAGGGAGGCGGCGAGGGCGGCGAGGCCGGCCGGCGCTGCGGCTGACCCCTTTATGGACGCGCTATGGAGGGCGGCTGACATGCGGGAGCGTTATAAAGTTCAGCACGGGCCGCCCCGCACACTCTGCCCCGTTGCAACATCACCCTCAAAATTACTGTAATCAGCGCGCACACAAGCACACGCACGGGCGGAGCGGGGCGGGGGGACCGCTCCGGCCCTCCCTGACCTGCCGGCCGCGGCCGGCCCTGCCCCACGGAAGCTTGCGCTGCCCACGCTGCCCCGGCCCGGGCGCGGCGCGGCTCCTGCGCCCCCTCCCCTCCGG